>APFE031086099.1:152607-166576 GCA_000404065.3 Pinus taeda | reverse complement strand
ATTTAAATATTGAAATAAACATTCAAATATAAAACAAAATAAATTTATTTGATTGATTAATTAGATCTGCTTTATTGGAGATATTATATTTGTTATCCTTATAAGAAGAGTGAATAAAATGATGGAATGACCTTGAACATCATGAAATGACCCTGATATGATTTGTTTAATTAATGGGGCGTGCAACTCCCATGGCTTGTTCCATTACATGTAAATAAAAACTAATTTGTTTTATTCTATTAATCCATAGAATGATCTTGTTTGAGTTATAGATTGAATGAGTTGTAACTCTATACAATGATCCTAACGCACGATGATCACGGAAGATGTAATGAGTTGTGGTTCTATTCAATGATCCAAGCGCACAATGATCACGGCAGGTTCAAAGACAGCGTCTCAGCAGTTCGGCAGAGTCATGGATGCATGATTGTTTAGTCGCTACCATTTTAAAATTTATGTCAATAAATAAACTGATTTATTTTGTCATAATAACTCACTGGATGATTTTTATTTGATGGGGACATAAAATGTATTCAAATTTTGGCATATAACATTTCCTTTTCTAGGGCGTCCATAAGCTGTGTATAATTTCGAAACATAGTTGGATTTAGAATGGATTTGAATTAGTAGTATTTTTTGGTCACATTTACAACAATGTCAAAGGATATTTATATATCCTTTGACAATATCTTTGAGAAATATATATATATATATATATTAATATATTGTGTGTAAATATAAAGTCCTGTCAGTTATAATTATCATAGGTAGATAGACAATATTCTACATTATACGATTGGATACATGGACTTTAGCGTGATTTGCAGAGTTGTAGCCGTATATAAGGACTCAGACTTTAGTTTACAATTTTGAAACGTGACCATTGGTATTTGCTATGACCTAGTGGACGAAATTCACACGTTTTTCATATTTCTCGATCTCTGTTTTTCAACCATGTGAACAGACTGAAATAAAGTTTATATAGACCTGACTTTATGGGTTTTCATCATAACATTGGATTGTAAAATCATAATTTTTAAATGTTAATTATGTCGATCGACGTGGATTTGCATAATCCGTGGCTTAAGACAGAGCGCCCACAAGAGAAAAGAAGGATTAGATTCCAATTTCAAGAGGGGTTTGAAAAAACGCGAGAAATTTGGAATCACCTTCCCCAGAAGAGATGCAAATCCCATCAGACGGAGCACCGGCGGAATTTCTAGATGATATCAAATAATGCCTTTAAAAGTAAATTGTGACACCAATATATTAAGGGGTTTGCGGAATCCCCACTCTTTAAAAAATGCAGAGTCCGCGCCCTGAACAAATTTTATAGAGACCGCCGATATCCCCTCGAATGGAATTTAGATTATCCAAGTTATCACTTCGAAAGAGATGTTTAGATTATGCGAGTTATCCTTTCAAAAGATCTGTTTCAACCGTTTGAAGAGGCCTGACAGATGTCTCGGATGCAAAAACTATTAAGAATATTGTTGAATGTAATAATAAAAGTAAGTAGTAGTGTACACCTTAGATCTAGTTGGATCCAAAACCATTAAGAATATTGTTGAATGTAATAATAAAAGTAATTAGTGTACACCTTAGATCTAGCTGAATTCAGTGATAATATCATAAAGATACTACAATTTGAGTAAGCTTAATGTTTAAGAGTATGTGCTAAACACACCAATTTTATGTTTAGATTGTTTGTGACTTTAAAATTAGATAATAATAATATAATATTGATAATTCAATTAATATTTGTTAATATAAATTAACAATTTATACTAGTATATTTAGATAAGAAAAAAGTAATATTTAATGATTACTTTAAAATTTTATAACATAGTGGTTGATTGGGAACTAGCAACCTCTTTATATGTAATAACTAGCAATCCACATGTATAAGAAACTCATAGTTTAGTGTAGGACCTAGACATTTGGAGACCACTAGAAATTGTAGCTAGGATCCCAAACTCCAACTTGACCCCTATCCTTCCTACATCCTTCCCACATCCTGATGTCCTCAAACTGCTTCTACATGACTACTAGTTTGTCTTTTTAGGAAAGTAGGAGTGAAAACCTGCCCCTTATGGTTTTCCTTAAATAATAGTGATGCGTCAACTTGCAAATAGCACCTAGTGATGGTTGTCCCCACTATTGGTTTGACAATTAAATTATGATAATTTTGGAATTACTCAAAAATAAGTTTTTATTTGTTATATTCTTACATAAGTATAATCTAATATATATTATTTATAAAAATCTTTTAACTGAATTAAATATGGTTCAAAGTGTTACAAGTTTGAGAATGAATTAATGAATGTTTGTATGTATGTATGGATGGATGGTGAACTTAGATGGATAAAACTATCAAAGTGTGATATAGAAAATTGATTGATAAAATTAAAATATTTATATTAATTAAAGTGTTTTAATAGAAAGATTAGGTAATGAAAGCCATTTTTTAATATGAAGAAAATAAATCAATTATTTATTTATTTAGTTTTAATATAGATATTTGTAATATTAAAAATGATAATTTAATTGTTGTTCCTTACATAAGAAATTCCTACTAGTTAGAAATAGTATGATCAAGATTAGAAGTTTGAAAAGAACATAAACTACCAAAATTCATAAGTGTTTAAAAAAGCATAAACTTATCCCTACCAAACACTATTGGTCATTCAAGTGATATATTATTCTAATAGTTGGTAATAATATACCCCTTACAAAAAAATTGGGTAAAAAATTAAAAATTAACTTAAAACCAAAAACTAATAATATTACTGATTAACTTACAATACTAATTTAGAATAATTTTTTAAATTTAAAAATAATAAGATAAATTTTAAGAAAGAAAACACAATAAAAATAATGATAAGTAGAAATTTCAACTTAGTACATCACCATCACTCATCAACTCACGTTGAACGAAAAAATATACTCTAGCATAAATATATTTTAGCATAAATCAAAATATTTTGGATATGGTAACATAAAACGATTCATATAAAGATCCCATAAATCACATAATATTTTTAAGGTAAAAAAACGTTTCTGAATTATGAAAATCACTTCGAGCATAAATCAAATTATTTTAGTTATGGTGACATATAACGATTAATGTAAACATCTCAAACCTTTACGAAATATGGATATTGTAACACTCCCGAAAAAACACTTATCTAAATTATGATCACTTTTAGCATAAATCAAAATATTTTGGATATGGTAACATAAAACGATTCATATAAAGATCCCATAAATCACATAATATTTTTAAGGTAAAAAAACGTTTCTGAATTATGAAAATCACTTCGAGCATAAATCAAATTATTTTAGTTATGGTGACATATAACGATTAATGTAAACATCTCAAACCTTTATGAAATATGGATATTGTAACACTCTCATGTTCAATATATATATAAATTCTTATATTACAAAGATAAACTTTCTAGAACATTTAATAGAGGGACTCCTCAAGACATAACACATACCAACGTATTCTATTCAAACACAAAATATATCTTAGTAATCAATTATAGGTTTTGTAATTGATTTTTTCACAATTATATCACATAATTTTTACATAGTCTTCCATTAAATGGTTGATATTTTGTCTTCTGAGGCCGGAGCTCTTTAGGTTGTTACATTACTTGTTGTTAACTTGATTTATTGGCAATTTAATAAGTTGTATGGTTAAACATGTCCCTTGGTGTCACGCCCCTACATTGGCAGTACTCTTCCAACCGCACTATAAGAGGTGCGACACCACCGGCCTTTTTCTTTTTAACAATACTAATGATCTTGGACTATGCCTACTTTCTATACTTAGCTTATTTTTCAATAGCTAAGCATATCTTTCGTTAACACAGTAGAAACTTTCATCATCATTAATCATATTAACATCATCATCATTTAAGTGCACAATGAAATATCATGGAAGGGGAAACTCCCTGTAATTATGAGTCAGCTCGTATCAATAATGTTAATATTCAGGATTCACATATAAGATTACAACCAAGGGAAACCCCAAGTTTCACCTTTACACTTATACAAATTCACCTTCCTGCACCTGTCGTGCAACCTTACCTAGCCACTAGGCAAAGTCACCCATTCATTGTTTTGTTGTGCCGCCCATTATTGTTCACCTATGCACAGCCCACCATTCACCAACGCTTTTGTCACACAACTCGACCTTCATTCGAGCGCATCCACCGTGACTGCCCAAACACTTCACCGTTTACCCATGCCTAAGCTCATCTCACCCGACTCGCCCGCTAACCGCACATTCAATTCATTCACGTTTCATCACGCCCAGGTGCACTCACCTAGCTTGCCCTCTGACCACATTCACTTGTCGACCATGTTGTCGTACCGGGCGTGCCTGCATGACTCGCCCATCGGCATGCCTTCACAAGCCCAATGCCCTCGCCGGTTCACCGTTCATCGTTCAACCCACCCGGTGTTCCTCCAAACGTCGTGCACTCGCACACAAGCTCGCCTCGCCAGGTTTTCTCTATCGTCATGTGCTCACACCCGCCAACCATCTCAACCATCCAATTGTCCAACAAAACTCTCATCCGACCACCCGTTGAACTATGTCGTGTGCGCCCACCTGTGCTGCCTGACCCATGCTTTAAACGATCATTTTGTCGACTCATTCAGCTGCGCCCTCTAGTTCTACACACCACCACGACACACATTCAACCTACATCTCAGGTGCTTGGGCCCGTGTCTATCTGCACCTCTGCCTTAACTCCAGAACTCTCCAACTTCGCACTTCACCTTGTGGCTCGTATGCTGGTTGATTTCTTTGAGTTCGATGGTTAAACTCCTTCCACAATTTCCATATTTATATGTTTCTCACTGCCATGGTTTGCACGTCAGCTCGCCTAGCCAACCCACCATTCAGTCCACATTTTAATCGATCCGCACGTTGGCTCGTTGGTTGGGCGCCCCTACCTCGGGACCACCTCACCTTATAAAATTTCGTGTAGCTCCCACACTTAGCCATTTTACCGTGTGGCCTCGTGTGTTTCACCTCTGTGGTTGTGTTTACCTAATCGCTTACCCAAGCTCTCCATCGTGCACACTCACTCAAACACATCGCAGCTCAAGGTCGTCACATCCTCCTCCACCGGAAGTCATTGTCGCCCTCGACAATCCTTTCACCCTAGCGACCATCTGTCACCAAGATATCCATACCAATGCCACATAATCCACCACTACGTGCCCCATGAATAGCTACCTTCTTGATCCATAACTTCAATCAGTCTATATATTGCAAACATCCCTGCGACATATATAATACGATAGTCTCCATCATGTGTCATTTCACCATGTGAACTTCTCTACATAATACTCCAGCCAACACAACATCTTAATTGAAACCAAGACATCTATCTGACACAAATCCAATGCACTACATGCCTCCATGTCATTGAACTAGCTGGGTAGCTAATCCAACCATGACACTCAACCCATGAGAACATACATTCTCCATGCCACCATCAGTTGTTTTTTCAGCTTCTTGTCATAATCCCAAACTCAATCAAGAATCTGTCCAAAAGCCATGCTCAGGTCCATGGTGTATCCATCCCATCTGCAACATGTCATGATGCTAATGCCAATGTGGTGTCCCGCAGTCACACTCATTTCTGCATCATTCATCTATCAATCATAAAAAAGCCTTCTCCAAGGCCCTTTGTCAAGGTGGTGCAGCCCCTTCCAAACAAGGTTCCAGCACCAACCCATCTCCAAGGTTGTCTACCAAGAAAGGAGGGCCAGGAAGTTTCCTCCCTGATTCTCATGTGCCCATGTATCAGACTGGTGTTGCATCCTCAAGTATCTATGCACAGCCTCAACCTCCTCACATGTACACCCAAGCTTCTCAAGCTTGTCTTTTGTCAACTAAAAGTCACATATGACTATGGCATACCTACAAAATTCCAGTATGCTTGATGGATATCTACTTGCATAATCCTCCCCAACCAACTGAAGAAGTACTTGGACTCCCTTCAACTACAACTCCATTGTGAAGATCTATGGTAGAAGATGCTCCTCCCAAGTTCTTCAGGATTCGTGAGATCAACCTCCCACTTACTTCTTTCTTCTTCACTCTTGCAATGAAGTCAACTAACTTCTCTTCCTTCGTTGTTTGAGTCATACTCCCAAGTCCTCTTTGTTCCACGTCCTCATGTTTCACATTTGGATCTTTGGGATACAATGTCATAGAAGCCATCCTTGGTCTATACCCCAAGCAACTCCTTCTATTCATCAGAACCAACATGGTTCTTCCTTCAGCTATGATCAAGAGAATGTCCCGGTCCACCATAGATATCTCTTATGCAAGCCTCAGATAATCTTGCCCCAACACCATAGAATGATCATCCAAGTCCACAATCCTCAAGTCCAACCTTCCAAACCATGAGCCCACTCTCACCTGAGTGTTCTCCATTACACTAGTAATAGCTTTCATGGTAGAGTTGACCACTTTGAAAGCACTCCACTCTCTTCTCATATTAACTTTCTTTTCAAAAGAATTTGTTGCCTTCCTACTCAAGAAACTATGAGTAGCTCCTGTGTCCACCAAAGCTGCAAATATCTTGCCATACATGGTCACCTGTACAAAACTCAACTTCAAGGAATTACCATCTTCCTTTGGCTTGACCTTGCACCTTATATCAGCAACCTTTTTCAACAATTCGACCTTAGAAGAGTCTATCACATTGTGCTTTGACCTGAATTCCTTCTTAAGGTACTTCACTTCCTTGCTTGGCTCTTCTAAGCAACTTGATCCTGGTTCAGCTTGACTTCCTTCAAGCTTATCCTCCATCACATTCTGCTCAAGTTCACAAACCAAGTGCCCATTGATTCCTTCTATCCACATTGAACTAAGCCTCCGAACATCTGTCTAATTGTTTCGGTGATAGTCCCCAAGTCTGTTAATGTAATCAAGCTCCTCCTATTCTATCACAGTCTTTCTATCAAGCAAGTCCCTCTTCAACGCATCCTCAAGCTGCTTGACTTCAATCTCTGCCATGGCACTTTTCTCCCTTAGTCAAACTCTCTCATCTAAGAGTTCTTGAAGACTAAGACCATTCCGCTTGATCTCCTCATCAATTTTCTTGAGCTCATTAGCTTCCCCATGAATATTATTCAAGTCTTCCCACAATTCTGCTATGTTGCTCCCTGTCTGCATCAAGTGTTCATTCACTTGAATTATAGGTTCATAGTGTTTCTACAATCCATCTTTTGAACACTCAACCATGCTTTTCAGCCACTGAAACACCCCTTTTACCACCCTCATCTTATTAAGCAAGTATTCGTTACTTGCTTCACCTTCAACCGTCATCAGCCTTCAACCCTAAAACTTCAACTGAATCATGCCTCGATACCAACTGTCACGTTAGTGCAGTTTGCACCATCTTTCTTCGGTAAGCCTAGTTTGACTGAATCAAGCCTCTGATACACCTGTCACAAAGTGCAGTGCGATCAACTTCATCCCACCGATTTACACTTATGAATCATCAAAGCCTATGAAATACGGAGCTTTGATACCACCTATCATGCCCCTACACTGGCAGTACTCTTCCAACGACACTATAGGAGGTGCGGCACCACGGACCCTTTTCTTTTTAACAATACTAAAGATTGTGGACCATGCCTATGTTTTATACTTAGTTTATTTTTCAACAGCTAAGGATATCTTTCGTTAACACATTGGAAACTTTCTTCATCATTAATCATATTAACATCATTATCATTTAAGTGCACAACGAAATATCATGGGAGGGGAAATTCCCAGTAATTATGAGTCTACCCATATCAATAATGTTAATATTCAGGATTCACATATAAGCTTACAACCAAGGGAAACCTCAAGTTTCATCTTTACACTTATACAAATTCACCTTCTTGCACCTATTGTGCAACATTGCCAGCCACCGGGCAACGTCACCTGTTCGTCGCTTCTTCATGCCACCCATTGTCGTTCAGCCATGCATGACCCACCATTCACCAATGCCTTCATCGCAAAACTTGACCTTCACTTGGGCGCGTCCACCGCGACCACCCAACACTTCACCATTTACCCGTGCCTAAGCTCACCTGACCCGACTCGCTTGCCAACTGCACATTCACCTCATTAACATTTCACCGCGCTGGGGCACACTCACCTAGCTCACCCTCCAACCATGTTCACCCATCGACCATGTTTTCGTGTCAGGTGCGCCTGCGAGACTTGCCCATTAGTATGCCTTCTCATGCCCAATGGACTCGCCCGTTCACCGTTCACCATTTAGCCCACCGAGCGTTCCTCCAAATGTTGTGTGCTCACAAAGGAGCTCGCCTCACCCGGCTCACTCTATCGTCATGCACTCACACTCGCTGACCATCTCAACTGTCCAATTGTCCAACAGAACTCTCGTTTGACTACCCGCCGAACTATGCCATGTGTGCCCGCCCGTGTTGCCTGACCCACACTCTGAACGATCATTCAATTGACTCGTTCAACTATGCCCTCCAGTTCTACACACCACCGTGGCACACCTTTGACCTGTGGCTTGGGTGCTTCGACCTGTGTCCGCCTGCACCTCCGCCTTAACTCGAGAACTCTCCAAGTTCGCACTTCACCTTGTGGCTCGTATGCTTGTTGATTTCTTTGAGTTCGATGGTTAAACTCCTCCCACCATTGCCATACTTATATGATTCTCACCACCATGGTTTGCATGTTGGCTTGCCCAGCTGACCCACTATTCGGCCCACGTCTTAATCTGTCCGCATGTCGGCTCGTTGCTTGGGCGCCCCTACCTCAGGACCACCTCACCTTATAAACTTTCATGTAGCTCCCAAACTTAGCCATTTTACCATGTGGCCTCGCTTGTTTCGCCTCTGCGGTTGTGTTTTCCTAATCGGCTCACCTACACTCTCCATCGTGAGCCCTTGCTCAAACACATCGCAGCTCAAGGTCCTCACACCTGGTGTCGGGAGGCAACAAATTTTCCACTTGCACATTTTCCAAATATGACTATTCCAATAATTCCATGGGACACACTTGGAAGAGGCCACACCGTTGAATTGTTTATGGTTTCAATATGTGACCATGATTCACTAATGATGGATAAGGAAAAATCATGTGTTTTCTCTCAGTGTCTCTCCATCATTTGCGTTCATTGTGAACCGAGGGCTCTGCTGCAACCTTAGTAGGTCCTCGCTCATCCTTCAGTTGCATACTCATCCTTCGGTTGCATACTCATCCTTTTTTATGAGTCCTATCATGGTAGCTTGTTTGATGGAGTTGGGTTGACAATGACTCTCATATCTTGTAGTTGTTTCTATAGCAGAGGCCACAACACTTCCAAACTTTTACTGGATTTTTATGAAGTGTCCAAATTTGCAGGATTTTCAAGGTAGTGTAATGTTTTATTCTCTAGCATTTTCCTAAATGATTTCTTCTTGTAAACATGGAACCCCAACTCATTCACCCACTTTAAGACATTTGCAAGGTGTCGGTAAAGGTTTTTAAGTCTCACTTTTCACGGGTATGTAAAAACCATTTTTATAAGCTTGCTATCTCAACCCTACTCTAGCCAACTAATGCTTTTGTAGTTTGTTACCCCAATTTCTTTGTTTGCGGGCTTTTGCATAGGTAACACACCTTATGCATTGAGAGGTGTCTCTTCCATGATTTCCGAATGTAAAAGGGTTTTGGGATTGACATCCTAACAAAAGGTTTTCTCTTACAGGTTCCTCAATCATTTTAGCTCCTTCCAGAATGTGTTTGCTAAAGTTGTACTAGTGGCTTGCCATTCAAACCCTCTATTGAATATGGCAATTAATTTTATAGTTCTTGACTCGATTTCTTTGGGTTCTGCATAGAGTTTAAATAGGGGTTTTCCCTATGAATGTTATACTTATTTCATATGAGGTTATTCGAATCCTTCTATAGTTAGAATCCCATAGATCTCTCTACCGTTGTGGCCATGTTTCCTAGCATCATGATCTGAACAATATTTTGTGCTTCTTTTATTATGTGCACTTATGTACTTAATATTATAAGAGAATTTCAAGTTTTATACTTTGGAGCTCAATTTATCTATATGATTCATCACTGGTAACCCTTATTCTTAATTTTGGTTTCCTTTTAATTTTTCTATGGAGATTGGTCATGATTATTGTGTATATTATATGGAATAATTATGAACTTTATTTTCTTTTCTTCAATGAAATTTGGTTCTTGTTGTGCATAGTGTAATTGTGGATTTTCTCTTGATAATGAAATTGAGGATTTCTTGATTTATCTTGGTTGTCAGCTCCACTTCAAGATTATTCCTAGGTGGCTGGTTAAGTCTAGCCTAGCCCAGGACTGACTTGAACGGTAACCCTTAGCTTATGTTATGCTACTATTATACTTTCATACAGGTATTATCAATATAAAATTGTTGTAACTTACTAATTTCTTTCAGTATAAAAAGGATTCAATATTTATGTCTTGTTATCACAACAAAAGATTTGCACTTATAATTTCTATTGGTAACTATAGCTAAGTATTTATATGGGCTTATGTTTATTCTCAGAAGCCCAACTCACATGTCGATACCCATAACATATTTAAGTTAAAATTTCACCCAATTAGGTAACACTCCAGTCACAGAGATGCATTTATTTACATTTAAAACAATACATTATATTTCCATTCATATTTACATGCAAAGAAAATTAATGGTTTTGTACATAGAACATATGTATTTAACTATTTTCATTTTCTATAAATAATTTTTTGTTATACGAAGTTATCCAAAAATCCACCAGGTAACCAAACCACCCAACTGTGAGAAAGGAAATTACATTTTTTTCTCTCCCTCAAGCAATCTTTATACTAGAACAATTCTTTTCATCATCACCCCAACAGTGTTAATCTTCAGGCCTCAAAACCCCCCTAGGTTCAATCCTGAGTCAAACATAAATCTTGAGCTTTCCACTAACTCTCTATCCAGCTCAGGGATACTTCATGGTAGTTTCCTACCCAATCCTCTCAGTTTCCTCTGTAGATTTATGAATGCAATTTCCTTTCATCTTTTCGCCTCCAACTTCCTCCTTGGTTTCCTTCCTTGGCCCCCTCCATTTGAGTTATTATTTTAAACTCAAATGAAAGAAAGGTAACTGATTCCTTTTAATTGTCTGATAAAAAGAGTGCTTTATTTTTTAAAGGTTTCCCCAGGTGAATTCGAAGGTTCCATTAATTACCATTTGTTTAAAAATAACATAATCATAAACTTTAGCCATTTAAATTTATGTTAGGCTTCCACATAAGGTACATGTTTTTAACCTAAAATAGTGAAGTAAATGAAAATAAATCACAAATCACAATTTCTAGAGGGGTGTTAAAACTTCCTCCCCTGAAGCATAACACCATCATTGGTGCTATCTGGCCCTTTAAATAATTTAGGATAAGTTTCCTGCATAAATTACTCACCCTCCCATGTAGCCTCGTCTAGGCTAAAGTGTCTCCACTACACTTTAACTTGGGTTATAGATCACCTCTGTATGTTAGGTCCCTATAATACTAGTGGTTCCCCCATTACTATTTTCGTTGTATTCCTTATTGTTATTGTTGTGCCCCTATTGTCCCCATATTGTTATTATTGTGCCCTTGTTGGCTTGAAGGGGCCTCACCTAGGTTCAGCGTTAATTAGCCAGACAAATCCCTACACTACTGGCCCTTTCGGCATCAGCCTATGGAGCGCGGACCGAAGTCTCACCCAAAGTAGTATGGGGGATGCTGGAACCAAGTTTCTACACCTTGGGATGGTTGTGATTTCATTTTATTTCTTCTATCCCTGGCTTCGCGTAGGTTGTTTCGGTCTAGGGCTTGCAAGGTAAATCCTATATTTTGGTCCTCAATACCTTTGTGAAATTATATGATCGATCTTCGCACAGCCCTAACCTATGGCTTAAGTATTTTTGCGCTGTTATGGCAGCATGCCATGCAGATTCCTCGATTATCATAAGTGATTTACTTATTGTGTCAAATACTTAGAGTTGTCACTGCGTAAGTAGATATTCATAATTGTGTTCAATTATTCAATGTAATTGCATTCATTCGCACATCATATAAGCATAATACAATAAATTCATACATAATATATCCAAACCCATCAATAGAACAAACACACATAAATTGTAGAATAACTCCTTTTATTAATATCTCGCAGGTGTTACAGACTCTGTCCACCTGACGCACATAGCTAAAGGGGTCCACACACTCAGCTGTGAACTTCCACCCTAGGTCTCTACGCACTCAGCTGTAGAGCCTCTATCTACACTATGACCCGTGACTTAGACTTCTTCTTCAGAGTTATCACTCAATTACATGATCTGACATTCTATTGATCGATTGATTTATGCCTAAGCTACTTAGAGCTTAGCTCTTTTTATACAATTCTATGGTCCGCGGACCATGGGTAGGTCTCTTACAACCGACTTTACTTTACAAAACTAAGGGCAGACTACCCTTTTTGACACATAACACCTTCGTGCTCTGCGACCATAGAATGCTAAGTCTTTACAATTATATTACAAAAATTGACTTAACATGGGCCTTTAGCCCCAAAACTGCCCTTGGGGGATCTTGCTCCCAATAGGCCCCCAACACAAACATTGTGACTCACCCTCGAGTCATTCGGTAGAAGCAGAGATCTTTGTGCGAAGACCGTCCAACTTGACCTTGATGACCGCAACTTCAGCCATGGTGAGTTGTTGCCTGCTTCACATCTTCAATTGTTTTCTCAGTTATTGCCCTTGCGCTGTCAACCTAAAGCTATTGTTGCATTGCTTGCAGAGTTGCAAGCTTGCCTTCAATGTTTCCTGTGATTGTGTAAGCTTCCTCTAGCCAGGGCTTTAGTTGCGCCTTCAGCACTGCTTTCTTGTGTAGCACTGTGTCCACCTGTTCCTTTGGCTACTTGGCTTCCTGCAGCTTACCTAACCTCTGTGTCAGTGTGATGGTTCGCGCTATGCCCTTAACTTTGTCATAATGCTTTTGGAGTTCACACGCTTCTATCTCTAGCCTCTGGATGTTTGGGTCCTCCTTCAAGATGGTTAGGACCTCAAATGATTGTTCAAACAACTGTGTGTAGTCTGCTATTGCACTCTCCATAGCCGCGATTGCTTCTATGATAGCATTTGCCCATTGTTCCTTTACCTCTGGGAACTACATCGGTGGCATCATCTGTGGCTAGGTATGACAAATTGTACCACTTCTGCGCAGGGTCCTTCCACGCCCTCATTGATATCTGATGGAAATCAACTTTAAAATTAGCATATCTCTATAGGTTAACGTATACCGTGGGCAATAATCGTGGCTTACGATTGATAGCCATCATGATATTAATTTCCATAAAGATATAGAAGATCTTGTTGTCTTGAACTTGCTCCGCATCTTTGGTCACCCACAAAGAAGCGTACCTCACTACTTCAGGAAGGTTTGGAGTGACCAAGGGGAATTGGTGATCGATAGCAAGAGTCACACATAGTGGAAGGTATTGCTTTTCTCTTGCACTCCACAGCAATTGGCCAAGAACTCTCCGCGAAGGTAGTCTGACCAGTTAAACTGGACTCCTTCCGTGCACTGTTGTGTGAGTGTGATGACAAGCACCAACCTCTCATCGACACAACACTTCCACATTACCTTCCCTGCAAGGATCTGCATTTCCACCTTCACAGCAGGGTCACAGATGCTGGAGATAGTATACTTGCATGGCTTCTACACTAGTTTGAACTTGTCTTTCATTGATTTTGCGAGCGCTTGCTCGCTGCCCTTGCTGCCAAAGATCATAGATGGATTTTTGACTATATATGGCAGGCGCTTTATTCTGTGAATCAACATACCAGTGTGTTGGGTTGTGTTATATTCTTTCCATGACTAACCTACGTAGTGAACCGGGGGGTTAGAGGGGGGGCG
>APFE031086099.1:134751-150281 GCA_000404065.3 Pinus taeda | reverse complement strand
AGAAGTGTGGTATAGCACGGCAGAAGACTACTCCATATACACCTCAGCAAAATGGAGTCGCAGAAAGAATGAACAAGACATTGATGGAAAGGGCAAGAAGCATGATCAGTGGTGTCGGGTTAGGGCAGGAATTCTGGGTAGAGGTGGTGGATACTGCATGTTACTTGGTCAACAGGTCTCCTTCATCAGCGTTGGAGGATAAGACTCCACAAGAAGTATGGACTGGTAAGAAACCCTCTCTTTCACATCTGAGGGTATTTGGATGTGATGCATATGTACATGTTCCAGAGGAGAAACGAACCAAGTTGGATAGTAAATCTGAAAAGTGCATATTTATTGGGTATAAGGTGTTGGAATTATGATTCAGGTGTTGTCCTTGATGGCAACTCACTCAGAGGAATGATATAGGTGATGGCAACTCACTCAGAGGACAGATCACAGTGCAACAGGTAAACAAAGAGATATACGCAGGTTGACCGTGAAGAAAGGGCGTATATATGCGGGTTAGCGAAGCAGAATGGGCATACGCGTATACACGCGGGTTAATAAGAGTAAAGGCGCGTACATGTTGGAAACCATGGTTTTGGTCCGTGATATTTGGTCCATAGTATTTGGTCCAAAGTGACGACCCCATGTATTGGGTTCATGGTATTGTTTCTACATGGTTTTGGACCATGGTATTGAGAGAAGCCTAACCTATATAAGGAGAAGATCATTAGGCCAAGAAGAGGTGCAAAGGGTGAGCAAGGAATGAATGTCTGACGAAGTGCGAAGATATAGTATTGGGTGTTATCGGTTTGTGTTGCTTGGATTGGGTTGATATAACAACGAAGGTACAAGTAATTATCTTTAGATCTCTACGCAGGTTTTATGAGGTGAAAGCGCGTATACACGCGGTTTTGGTATAGTAAAGTGGCATATGCATTATGAGATTTGGTATTTCAGGGTGCTTTTGATTCTACTGGTTGTTGCAGAGTTATGGGCTCTGGTTTGCGTTCATTGTTTTTTATGACAGGGTTTCAGTGATTCAGTTTTGGTTGATTTAGAGATTTATGATTGAAGTATAAGTGGATGATTGTATTGCAGCAGTGATTGTTTTGTACTTATGGATCCAGTCTGAAAATTGATGAAACATGGCCCCTGAAGAAAAGAAGGTTGCAGCCTTCTGTAGGTCAACACCTACGTACTAGTATATCCGCTAGTACAAGAGCTAAAGGGGTTGTAGCTCCCTTCCAGAAGTAACTGGAAAACGAGAGAGGGTTGTAGCCCTCTGCAGGTTGTAGCCTGCGTACTGGTAAAGGACTGCACCAATACATTGTAAAATAAATTTCTTATTAAATGAAGAAAGAGACGAATTGCAGTAGGTGGTTTTCACCCATATTGGGTTTCGACCTTATATCATGGTGTTCATGTGTGCTTCTTATGTGTGATGATATGTATTGTTTTACTACACCTGTTTACTGCTAATGTGGTTAATAATTTTTTGATGCATTTACTGAAGATAAGCTAACTGAATCTTAAGATTGTTGCATATACGCTTGTTTCATTTAATACAGTTGCGTATATACGCGTATATCCTTAACTGAAGTCGCGTATGTGAATCTGAGTGTGAAGATGAAAAAGTTTTACTGATCTGATAATACTGATTCACCCCCCCCTCTCAGTATTATTTCCAATAATTGGTATCAGAGAAGGTCCTTTTGAAGAAGCTTGATCGCTTGAAGGAAAAGATCCATCGGAATGGCTAATCCAGAAAAAGAGGCACATATCAGGCCACCAGTATTTGACAAGAGCAACTTTACCCACTGGAAGATAAGAACCACAGCATATCTACAATCACTTGGAGCAGAAGTTTTGGGAATCGTAGAAAGTGGATACAATTCCCCATCAGCAGTTCCTACAGATGCAGCCGAGAAAAAGCAATATGAGCTCAATGCCAAAGCTATTACTGTCTTATTGGGAAGTTTGACACAATCAGAATTTATGAAGATCATGCATTTCAAATCAGCTAAGGAAATATGGGACAAAATCATTCTAAGCTACAAAGGAGATGAACAGGTAAAAAGAGCAAAGCTTCAAACTCTTAGAATCCGGTATGAAAATCTTAAGATGCATAGTAATGAAAGCATAGCCAATTACTTCTTGAGAATGGATGAGATTGTAAATTGTGTGAGGGATTTGGGTGAAGAATTTAAGGAAGTTGTCTTAGTTGAAAATTTTTTGAGATCCATGTCTACTAAATTTGATTCCAAAGTGTCTGCCATAGAAGAAAAGGAGAATCTGCAAAAAATCACCATGTCACAACTTCACGGAATCTTAACTGCTTTTGACATGCGAAAAGAGGGACCATCAAAAGCTGCATTCAAAGCATCAGGATACATGTCAGAGGAAGAAGAGGAGGTAAATTTTGTCAAGAATCTAGAACGGGGAACTGGACGATTCAAAGGTAAGCTACTGTTCAAATGATTTTCATGTGGTAGAGTTGGTCACTATGCTGCTAGATGCCCTCATAACAAAGGAAAGATGTCGGAAGAAGGTAATAGAAGCTATTATACGCATGTTAAAAGTAATGACTCATTCAATGGAAGCGAAGACATTAGAAGTCTCATGGCATATGATAAGAAGAATGCAGAAACTGAAGAAGTTACCAAATTAAACGAACAATTGGAGACAGTAACCAGGGTAAGGGAGAAATTGTAGGATATAGTAAAAGATCAGAGCATAACTATTCAGAGTCTTGAATCAAAGATCTTCTCTCTAAAAGAAGATCTTGAAAAATCAAAGGAGCAGAATATAGAATCTCTTGAACATGAAGTGATCAAATTGAAGCAACGGTGGAAGAAGGAAGAAAAGCTGAAGAAGACCTAAGGAAATAGTATCTGAAAAAGGAAGAACAACATCAGGTTGAGGTAAATATCTTAAAAGGTAAATTAGAAGAAAAGGATAAATTATTGCGATTTCAAGATAGTACTAAGATTTTGGATGACATTCTTGTTAGTCAAAGATCCCCTAGTATCAAGACTGGTCTTGGCTTTCATGAATCTATTGAAGGTGAATCTAGTTCACAAGGTGAGGCAAGGAACTCCAAAGAGAAATCTAAATTGATCGACAAGGAGTTGAGAGGGCATCCCCATCAACAATCAAGGAACGATATTCTTCAAAGGAAATATTTTACTCCTCCACTAAATAATGTTGAGTGCTATGTATGTCATAATCTTGGACATGTTGCAGCCAGATGTAGAATGGTTCAAGACCATCACAAAATATCATCATATCCCAGGTACTTCAGAGGATATTGCTTTGCCTGCAATGCATATGGACACAAAGCAGTTGATTGCAATAGAAGGAACATGAAATATGTAAGATGTTATTCATGCAGCAAACTTGGACATAAAGCAAGGGAATGCAAGAGCAAATTTCAAAGTTCAAAACAAGAGGACCGTACATCATCACAGTTTCCGAAGATAGAATTAGAGACTGAAAAGTGTGACATAACTCAGTTAGTTGACATAACAGACACAAGGGATACTGAAAGTGAAGAAATTCAGTATTCCATCTTGCATACACTGATATAATGAAGATAAGTCGCGTATATACGCGAGTTACAGGTTGCAGAGTCGCGTATATGGAGATCAGGAGAAAAGGCAGCAGAACAGACTCAGGGAAAAGTTCGGTCATGATAAGAGATGGTTGGCACTGGCTCAGGGGGAGCATATACTTCAAACAATGCATTGTTGGCATTGTTTTTAGAAGTTGGTGATGATGCTTATGTAGCTAATTGATACATCCTGTTGGTTGATCAAAGGAATGGTATTGCAGGTTTAGATGCTAATGCTTATGGTGCAGATCATATATGATGAATGATAGTCATGATTTTGAATGAAGTGCTGGTCCTAAATCCTTCATTTTCTCAGGGGGAGCATGGATGGATTGATACATCTTGGCATATACAAAGGGGGAGCTCATTTAGAGACTTCAGCAGGTACTCAGGGGGAGTATGGACAGCAGAAGGTATACCAAGGAAGAGAATATCTTGGTCCGCCCTTTGCCCTTGATGTCAAAGGGGGAGAGTGACTTGGTGTGGTGGTTGCCATCAAGTCCAAAGGGGGAGATTGTTGGCATTTTGATACAGGTGTTGTCCTTGATGGCAACTCACTCAGAGGTTTGATATAGGTGATGGAAACTTAATCAGATGACAGATTAGAATGCAGTAGGTCAAGAGAAAGGTATACGCAGGTTGACCATGATAAAAGTGCGTATATACGCGGGTTAGCAGAGCAAAAGGAGCGTACACGTATACACACGGGTTAATGGAAGTAAAGGCGCGTACATGTTGGAAACCATGGTTTTGGTCCGTGGTATTTGGTCCAAAGTGACGACCCTAGGTATTGGGTTCATGGTATTGTTTCTACATGGTTTTGGACCATGGTATTGAGAGAAGCCTAACCTATATAAGGAGAACATCATTAGGAAAAAGTGAGAGCAAGGAATGAATGTCTGACGAAGGGTGAAGATCTAGTATTGCTAGTTATCTGTTTGTGCTGCTTGGATTGGATTGATATAACAACGAAGGTACAAGTAATTATCTTTAGATCTGTACGCGGGTTGCATGTGTTGAAAGCGCGTATACATGCAATTTTGATATAGTAAAGTAGCGTATACATTATGAGATTTGGTATTTCAGGTTGTTGTTGATTCTACTGGTTGTCGCAGAGTTTTGGGCTCTGGTTTGCGTTCTGTGTTTTTGATGACAGGGTTTCAGAGATTCAGTATTGGGTGATTTAGATATTTATGACGCAAGTTTATGTTGATGATTGAATTGCAGCAGTGATTGTTTTGTACTTATGGATCCAGTCTGAAAATTGATGAAACGTGGTCCCTAAAGAAAAGAAGGTTGCAACCTTCTGTAGGTCAGCACCTACGTACTAGTATATCCGCTGGTACAAGAGCTAAGGGGGTTGTAGCTCCCTTCCAGAAGTAACTAGAAAACTAGAGAGGGTTGTAGCCCTCTGCAGGTTATAGCCTGCGTGCTGGTAAAGGACTGCACCAGTACATTGTAAAAGTAGTTTCCTATTAAATGAAGAAAGAGACGAATTGCAGCAGGTGGTTTTCACCCACATTGGGTTTCCACCTTATATCATGGTGTTCATGTGTGCTTCTTATGTGTGATGATCTGTACCATTTTACTACACCTGTTTACTGTTAATGTGGTTAATAATGTCCTGATGCATTTATTGAAGATAAGCTAACTGAATCATAAGATTGCTGCATATATGCTTGTTGCATTTAACACAGTCGCGTATATACACATATTTCCTTAACTGAAGTCGCATATATGAATCTGAGTGTGAAAATGAAAAAGTATCTGATTTGATAATACTGATTTACCCCCCCCCCCCCCCCCCCCTCTAAGTATTATTTCCAACATTATATTCTGAGATTGTCATCACAGGAATTATGATTATGCTGAGAACATATTGTGTCCTCATTCGAAGTCCTTTCTGCTCCATCCATCCAAGATCCAACTTGACTGCACCTACAGGTATGCCGAGAATGAAACTAGCATAGAACTTCTTGTGTCTTTTCGTCATGCATTTCTTGGATCTTTGAGATCATATGTGTTGCTATGAGACTAGCCCGCATTCCTCTACTCCTTATATGAATCTGAGGTAGCAATCAAACCCTAGATCTATCCCACCTTTGATGTGGATCTTCTGCTCCTTTAATCACTCAAAATTTCAAAGATGAATTGTGAATTCTCTTTTTTTATTTGCACTGACCCTAAGTGGGTATTTATAGTAGTTTGTGCTCCTATTTGAGCCGACATGTACTTGTGAACCGACATGTCTTTCATTTGAGCCGACATGTCATTTAAACATATTTAATTCAATATTTGAAGCTGACATGAGGATCTCTTTCTCGATTTGTTGGTTTCCTTCTTTGAGCTTGCTAATGGAGGATTGTTCTTGGTCTTGGAGGGCTGCTTTGACATACATACATTTTACATAGCCTCTTAAAGAGCTTCTCTACAAATGACATGACTCTTTCACATAATAATAAAATCCTAAAGACAACAAGACGAATTCTTTGACCTAATGACACTTCTTGCTCATAAAACCCATATAGCAAGATATAAAAAAATAATTTATTATCTTCATTACATTAGTTACAAAGATCATGTCATCATGAAGACCAAACCTAGTTACACTTTCTGCAACATTCCTTCTTAACTAGGGAGGTATCGATAATGGTACTTGGCCATTCTCAATCTGCAGAATTTCTCATAAGAAGAATTGGATTTGCAATCTATCTATTATAGCATCATTTCAACCAAAATTGGTTCATATAGAAAGGCCTTGGGTAACATTTCTATCTCTCACTTAGATCAAAGCACACAACGTTGGCGAGACCAATGACTAATAGACACGCATCATCGTTGTCTCTCTTAGGGTCATACCCACCCAGGTGTTCTCCAAGTATGCCCTACTAGGACTATTCTCATCTTGGGTTCCCAAACCTCAATAATATTGGTCCTCTTGCCCACTCTTGTCTTGGATGCCCTACCACATCCTCAAAGAGTGTCAGATGCTAGATGATTACACAATCTTCCATTATTTCTTCCAAACTGAAGACATGAATGTTGTGTCTAACTCTCCCTCTTAAATAGGCTCAAGTTCCAAGTTTCTCTTTACTCATAAACTTTCTCATGTTCCTTTACTCATAGGACCCTTCCAGAGCTCCCTCTTAAACAAGGGCTCTATCATCAGTGTTTTATAGGGTCTTCTAGTTGACAAATTATCCAAGACTTCGATGTCATCAATTTCTTCACATGTAGAGTTCATTCATCCATCACTTTCCTCCATCATGCCATCCCGGAAAGTATCCTCATTGGTTTTACATCTGGGGCTTCCTTCATAGGGCCATCTATCCTCACCTTTCCTTCAACGGTGATTATTCTAGATCACGAGGTGCATAGTCGTGACATTATTCACAGCTCTTCTTATCATGGCCCTGCACACAAACCCATCTTTCTCCAAGAGGTCAGACACCAAAACCAAATCACATATTACCTTTTTGGTGACTGCCTTCTCCAGTGACATCTTCTTGTAGGTATTAGCATCCTGCATACATGTTTGGAGAATAATTTCAGCAAAATCACATAAAAAATCATTTGTCGACGCGTTTCGAACCAACCAGTGTGGTTCATCGTCAAGACAAGTTGAAGATCCAATCTGAGCGATGAGTTAAATAGGGACAGCAGGCCATTCCAACAGCTAAAATGACTGAGTAACAGTTAATCGGACCTCTAACAGCTAGGTTTGACCAAGCCCCAGGGGGAGGGATCTAAATTTTATTTAATTATTTTATTTATCTATTTATTTATTATTATAATTAAATATAATTTATGTATATTTTTTTAAGTAAATTTATTATTACTAATATTAATATTAATTATTTATTACCATTATCGCTTAATATATTAAATTACTAATATATTATTATTTTATTTTAGAATGATATATGGTAAGTATAGATATTATTAATAATATATTATGATTTAAAAATTTTAGGGTAATTATTATAGAATAAATAAATATATTAATTAATTTGGTTCTAGATTAATAATGAGGGTATATAGTAGTGATAGTTACCATTATATTCTATTATTTAAAAATAATATTTATTAGTAATATTAATTTTATTAAGGTAAGGTTAATAAATCTTTAATATTATATTAGTAATAATAATATTTAAATTAATAATATATACATAATATTATATATAATTATAATAATAAATAAATAGATAAATAAAATAATTAAATAAAATTTAGATCCCTCCCCCTGGGGCCTAGTCAAACCTAGCTATTAGAGGTCCGATTAATCGTTACTCAGTGATTTTCACTGTTGGAATGGCCTGCTGTTCCTATTTAACTCATCGCTCAGATTGGATCTTCAACTTGTCCTGACGATGAACCACATTGGTTGGTTCAAAACGCGTCGACAAATGATTTTTTATGTGATTTTGCCGAAAATATTCTCCAAACAAGATTATGGATCACAGAAGTCTGAATTCCTTAATCCTGCATACATGTTGACACATCTCCCACGATATATGTTGTCAAGGGTCTTCACCTTTTCAGACTTCCATTAGAGTGTTCACATCTTTTCGGTAGGTTTCTTGGTCAAATCTTCCTAATATTTTTGGATGTTGATTGCCTTCATCATGGTTGCATATTTCACTATCTCTTCCATCCTCACATCTTTCATTCCCAGGATATTTCAATCAGTGTTCTTTAATTGTAGTTAACCACCTCATACTTCATATGAGGACATATTATGTCAATTTAATCTAATGTGACTTATGTCTTTTTGCATCCTTTCAAAGGAGGAGATCCTTTTCTTCTTGATCATGCTTGATCTATGATACCTACAACCATATATCATGACATTACAATATTAAATACAAATACAAGCATACATACCTCATTTTTCCTTCAGGCTTCTTCCAACAACATTCTTGGTTGAAAATATCTTCAATCCCTTGATCTGCTTCATTTCTCATGTCATCGGACCATCATCTCATGAATTCCAAAAGTTGGATTTCCTAATGAGACATTTGTTGTCTTCCTAGACTAGGGGATCCTCTGCTGAGGTTTTTATCAAAGAATCTACAAGATCTTGCATATCACCATCTGGAAAATGTTTCCTTTAACCTGGATGAATTCTTCTTTTCCTTTAATGTCCAATGAGATTCCCAAAAGCTATGTCTTTCATGTTCGACTGTCGTGGACTTTTGTCCTTCATTATTCCCATGGTGATATTACGAGCCCTTGTTTCCAATGCTTCCATGATGCCATAATGCATCTTATTATCATGGTCATATCTACAAGGGATTTTGAAGCCTATGATAGGATTCCTTTGTGAGGGACACCATCTCACTTATAGTAGAGATCTGTTACTCCCTCTTTCCTTGGTCCTTTTCTTCAACTTCCTCCACCCTTCCAGCGATATGAGCTCCTCTTCCATAGTACTATTATGTCTTGTCAACCTTCCATTTCCTTTATGCGCATAATTGAGTCCTTTCAACTTGCCTTTCTCTATTTGGCATAGAGACTACAAATTGTTGATTGAGGTAACCTTCTTGTTCATGGACATTTGTTACCTTTCTTATCAATATCAATGATGATTATCTTCATCATTTTTCCCATATCTAGCAATTGAGATCTCATGAATATATTTCTTCATTCTTTGATACCTTCTTCACTATATTTCAGAAAATATATTTTCTATATATTTCTTATCTCTCTCCTTTCTTACTACATAGACATGAATTCAAAGGAGACATGTTTACCGACTACCTTTCTCCATAAGGATTCTGTCAATCCTTCTTTTTCTATGCAAGGACCTTTGATGACTCATCTATTTTTACATCTCCTTGCATTTATGAAGTCATTGCAAAGAAAAATGATTGATGAAAATACTTACTTGAGATGTGAAGATGAAATCTTCACCTTGATTATGTTGGCATTAGATGGAGCAGGTGCTTCCTTCGACTAAGATCTTTGATAGGCAGATTTCCTTCTTTGCCTTCGAGCTATCTTGATATACAAGTTGTTGACATAGTTGTACTTATGGAACCTTGTAATATGCAACACAGTATTGAGGTTGTTTGTCCATCAGATAATATAGCTTTTATATCGAGTACTGACCATTCAATTTCCTATGACTTCCCTCAATTAAGTTATGAGAATCTCAGACTTTAGGATCGAGAAAGTAGTATTCAAAGAGACTGTGGGAGGCATCAAGGTTGTTGGTATCCTAAGATCTGAATGCTTCATCTTTTCGACAGTTGTCTTTTAAACCCCTCACTGTTGTAGATTTGTTGATGTAGGTTGCCTCTTAGATCTAGTGTAGATCCTGATTCCTTCAACTAGCTTTGATGCCTTGAAGAAAACTTGACTTTAGAATGTCTCTTTTCTACCCTCTCTTTGACTTCTGAACCAATCCTCTGATACCATGTTGAAGAATCTAGGGCAATAAAAAATTAGAGTGATTCTTCTTTACATGATAACAATTTGTGAAGTGTTTTATCATTTATCTTAACTTGATCTTCTTTTCTTTATCAATGTGTGTGTGTTAGCTTCATCAAAGTTCTAACAAAACAAAAGAGACAAGAACACAAAGTATTTGTCTTTATGCCAAGGCCAAAACCTCTCCCTCTTAGAGAGGAATACCTACACAAAATTCTTCTTATAGAGATTCCAATTGACAAATACCAAGACTATGACCCTTGACACATTCTGTCTCTCCAAGACCAAGATATCAATCCTCTTCTCTGTGACCATCACTGCTAAGATCATTATCACTATAGTTGTTGTACTGCGGCCATCACATTTGCATCATTTTTTCACATTCACTGAGGTCATCCTTATATCTCCTTCACCAAGATCATCATTATAATAGCGAGATCTTAATGAGAGCTAAGCCTTGATATAGATCAGGACTTTGTCTTCATCATAATCATGATTATAAAATTGTCTTCATAAGATCATTACTTCACTTGGATCTTCACTGTAATGCCTATTAGGATCATAGTTCAATCAAGACAGAGTGTGACATTACACTCATCATAATTGTATGTTGATATTATGTGTATTCGTGGGATCACTAAGATACATAAATAGATAGATCCACCGAGACTAAGTATGTTGAAGCGGTATGCCAAGATCATAGTAGTCACTGTCATATTCCTTTTAACATAACTATGTTGAGAATATATGAATGTCGAGACAGTGTTAGTGATTGTGACATTACCTTCACCAAAACCGTAACCAGGTTTATTATTACACTTGAGATCCACTGAGGATAAGTGAGAGAATATGAGCACACACACAAACAAACACACACACACACACACACACACACATGTCGATATTGTCATCATAGGAATTATGATTATGCCGAGAACGTACTGCATCCTCATCCGAAGTCCTTTTTGCTCCATCCATCCTAGATCCAACTTGACTGCACCTACAGGTATTCCGAGAATGAGACTAGCATAGAACTTCTTGTGTCTTCTTGTCATGCATTTCTTAGATCTCTGAGATCATACATGTTGCTATGGGACTAGCCCAGTTTCTTCTGCTCCTTATACCCATCCAAGGTAGCAATCAAACCCTAGATCCATCCCACCTTAGATATGGATCTTCTGCTCCTTTAATCACCCAAAATTTTAGAGATGAAATGTGAATTCTCTTTTTTTATTTGTGATGACCCTAAACGGGTATTTATAGTAGTTCATGCTCCTATTTGAGTTGACATGTACTTGTGAACTGACATGTCTTTCATTTGATTTGACATGTCATTTAAACATATTTAATTCAATATTTGAAGCCGACATGAGGATCCCTTTCTCAATTTATTGGTTGCCTTCTTTGAGCTTGCTAATGGAGGATTGTTCTTGGTCCTGGAGGGTTTCTTTGGCATACATACATTTTACATAGGCTATTAAAGAGCTTCTCTACACATGACATGACTCTTTCACATAATAATAAAATCCTAAAGACATCAACAAGAAGTATTTGACCTAATGACACTTCTTGCTCATGAAACCCATGTAGCAATATATACAAAAATAATCTATTCTCTTCATTACATCAGTTACAAAGATCATGTCATCATGAAGACTGAACATAGTTACACTTTCTTCAACAACTAGTGCCACACAGATACCTGAAAACCCACTTCACTACATGTTAGAAAATCAGAAAGGCAAAAATATTTTCTTTATATTGATAATTACTTGTGAGTTTCTTAAGTTTTCTTATGTTCTTCTTTTATCTTTTAGTTCATCAAGCAATTACCAAAACAATAGCACAAAGATCACAGACACCAGATGTAGGTAGATATCCAGGGAAAATCACCTATCTAGGGGAAACCTAATCAACAACTCTTCCTTAATAGTTTCACAAGATAATCCAAGACTCTTGACCTAGACACAGACTTCCTCCACACCAAATCAACACTTTCTTCCTTCTGTAGATGATAACCCTTTCAGCAACAACTTCGACCTAGCAACAACAACTTGCAGCAACAACATAACTTCAATCTAACATAACTTCGACCCAGAAGTAGCCCAACAAAATATTTGTCCTAGTAATTAGCCCTGTAAAATATTTGACCCAGCAGAAACTCCATCCTTCCAACAAATAGCCCAGTAAATCCACACAAGTGAGAGAGAGACAAACCCTGAAACTTCGATCTTCCTTCTTATAGCAAATCTCCTCCTTATGCAACTTTGCAATTTTTATGCTTTTTTCTTAGATATCGAACTTGTGAGAGAGATGCTTTTAAATGAATTTGAACTGCTTGTACATATACCCTTTTGGTGAGGTCAAATTACCCTATTTGAGGCTAACTTGATCTCTTTGACACCGACTTGGTGTGGAGGTGACAAATGACTTATTTTCCTTCATATTAATTCTTTTTACATGATTCAAAAGCCTAAGAAGGGTCTCTTTAAATGGGAAATGACTCTAATGACTCAGTATAAATCCTAGAAGTCCTCAATGGGGACTTTGACCTAAAACCTGATGACCTAAGCATGAAACTCATGCTTTAATAAGTCATATTAATAATAATAAAAAAATAATTTTCTTTCTTTTTATAAATACATTTATGAAGACTAAACCTAGTTACATTCTTCAACATTATTGTCCAATGCTCCTTCCCTGGTGTAGTGCCCACTCTAGTTTTTGACCCTAAGATGACATTATCTTAGATACTTTAGTCTATGACAAACTCAGATTGAGGATCCAGAAACGTGACTCTATTATTAGTGAATGTGATGGTTATGTATGTTCTCTATTTATATTATGATTACGATATAATTAATGGTTATGTGTACTCTCTATTGATATCATGATGGTGATAGGAGTAAAAGATAAACATGTTTTCTATTGATGTTATAATGATGATAGCTTTGATCTATATGTATGGCTCCATTAAGGTTATGATGATGCTAGCCATGATGGAGGTATCCCTTATGTTAGCCACTTACATTAGTTCTGGTTCACAATGAACAATGATGTGAATGACCAGGTGATGGTAATAATGCTATTATGACAATGACTAACACTGCGAAACCTGGTTACTGATTATTATTGAGCATGGCAGGAAACCACCAAAGGCATTCGCACATGACGAGTTGACGACACTTGGTTTGATGAAAATTTATATTATTTTATCTTTGAAATTCTAAGGCGATTTTGAAACCGCTATATATGTTTATCTATATTCTGATGTTATGTTAATGGTTGCAAGCATAGATTAGTTGCTTGGCCGAATGACTCACATATGGGTGATGGGGTTGTACAAGCGGATGGAACTACATGGGAGGTGTGGGACAGTGTCCCTGATCTCACCCACTAGCACTCCTGTCGTGACTTGGGCTAGAAGGGTTGGAACACCTTCGCCTTGAAGATCACGATGCCATGAGGGCAAGTCCCAATGTTGGGTCGCTCATGAGGATTTTACCAGGGGCGCGCATCAAGGCGAATTCCCTGATCCCCGACACCATTAATCTCACTATAGCAGGCAACATAAGAGATGATAGTGGTCTATGACGTTGCACCTATACTTTCCCCTCGTAGTCATTGAATGCTTGAAGGGCAAGTGGCGTGGCACCCTTGGAACTTCAAGGGAATTTCTTGAAGGGCATGACCAACTTGGCACCCTTGGCATCACAAATAAATTGTTAGGCGTGGCACCCTTGGAGCTTAAAGGGAAGTTCTTGAAGGGCACGACCAAACTTGGCACCCTTGGAATCATTAGAAATAAATTAATTGATAAATATAATCAAGAAATGAAAACTAAGTAAATTTACATCAAGGGTAAATGATGTTAGAAACCGAGGTAATTGAATCAAAAATAGAACTTGGGTTAAGAGGATCATAGGTAGAAATAAAATAGATTACCTTAAAAACTCTACCCTTCCCATTATGGAAAATATTAGGTAGATTATGTAGTTTAATTAGGGAAAAAGGGGAAAGAGGGACATAATTGTAAGGATAAAGTTTAATCCTAAACTAATTAAACCTAATTAAGAGAAGAGGAAGGTGAATTAAAATAAGAATAATAAATTAAATTTAAATAAATGTAGAGAACCTCCATGTGGTAACAACCAACATAAGAATATCCATCTAAGAGATAACTTGAGTTAAATTAGGGAGTAGATAGGGGATCAAATCTTGACTCATTAATTGAATTTTAGTAATGAACACAAATTAAGGAATAAAAAGGGGGATAAAGAGGCAACTAGGAGAAGAAATAAGAATCTTGTTGAGGTGAGGAAAATATTAGTTTTAAATTAAAATTTAAGTAAATAATTTTGGGAGACCCCTAATGAGAGAGTGACACATGGGTGGGTGAATAATCAAGCTATTGAATTATAAGAATATAATTAATTATGCATGACATGCCAAGTGTCACCTATGAGGACTCCTATAAAAGAAGGGGCAAGCCATGGGAGAAGGGACTTTTGGAACCCTATTATTGGATGGATGATAGGATGTCAGAGCAGTGATTACGAAGCTATAGTGAGTTTGGTGAGGTAGAGGATTTTTAGAGAGGGGACTCTGGAGCTAAGGGTGCTCTCCTCTACCAGCTAGATTCTTCCTCCATCGTACAACCCCATTACAGCTCGAGGGTCCGTGGAGAAGAAGAGTACCCAAGGATTAGGCTGGGAGGTTAACCAGTGGGTCTTCACATTCGGATTAAGTGCGTCATCATTCACTCGTAGAAGTTACCGGCAACAAGGGAATACCAGCAATTTAAAGAGCAAGCGGAGTCTCACCCCTGGTGAACGGTACGAACTTTCATTTAGCCCAAATTTTATTTAAAGGAAGCTTCCATGAAGGTTGTTAAATGTTTATTTAAAGATTATATGAAAGTTGTTAAAAATGATGACTTGGAAGTTTATTTGCAGAAGTTATAGAAATTTAAGAAATATATTTGTTAGTTTAAATGCTTATTTAATGAAAGTTTACATGAACATTGTTGAACGAGAGTTGGAAGTTTATGAGTAAAAGTTATGTTTATGAAATACTTTTTTTGTATGTACTGAGTAGTATGTTTAATTTTATTGAATGATGATAAATAAAGTGATACATGGTTATGATTTTTTTTTTTGTAATGTAATAGGAATATTGTTAAGTAATATGTTTTTTTTGTTTTGTTTAATATGTAATGTAATAGGAATATTGTTAAGTAATATGGTTAATTTTATTGAATGATGGTTTGGAGTTTTATATGTAAAAGTAATTTTATGAAATATTTTAGTATGCAAATTAATATAAATAGTTTTGATTAATATGTTTAATTTTTTAAAAGTCAATAAAATGTTAAACTAAAATAATAAAACACGTTTGTTTCATTTAGATTTAAAATGAAAACTAAAATTCTAAGAGCAACCATGTTAGAAACATTAAATAGACAAAAGTAAAAGGAAAATGATATATATTAGATCAA
>APFE031086099.1:19154-134280 GCA_000404065.3 Pinus taeda | reverse complement strand
TATTCATTAGCAAGAGAAAATTCTTGGTAAGAGGTCACATTTGAATATTTCTTGTCTAAGAAACACTAATATTGACTTGGTGGAAGACTAGTTAGTTACAAGTGAAAATGTAATTCCTTACTATGAATATCTTTGGTTTACACAAAGGCACTATATATGGTATCGGAGCCAAATATGAGGGGTGGGGGAATTTTATTTTTAAAAGAGAAGCACTAGTATGGATAATGAAGGAAGAATAATTTCAAACTAATTGTTAGTGATTCATAATTGATCAACTATGGCTAGCATGATTCACCAACATGAATCCTAAAACTATTTTTAAGATAACCTGTTTTTTTTTTATATGCTTATTACTATTATGTGATTACCAATCATTGTAAATTCAAATTCAAACAAGCCAAAGTCAATAACATGCGAAGGATCTGAAATATAATGACGTAAAACAGAAACATGAAACACATCATGCATACATGCTAAAGGTGGAGGTAAGGCAAGCCTATATGCCATCGACCCTTTCCTTTCTAAGAATTCAAAAGGTCCCACAAACCGTGGAGACAATTTTTCTCACTTTCCGAATTTTATAGTCTTTTTTATTCGGGGCTTTACTCTCAAGAACACCCTATCCCCCACTTCATAGCTTCGGTCTACCCGATGAGCATACGCATAGCTCTTTTGTCAATCTTGTGATTCTTTTAGCCTTCTCCTAATCATAGTCAATTGTTCTTCCATCTCTTGCACCACTTCTGGTCCCATTAATACTCGATCCTATAGTCGGTCCCAACTGAGAGGTGTTCTGCAGAATCTTCCATATAAGAACCCAAATGGTGCCATCTTGATGGAATTCTGATAACTACTTTGGAGGACACCAAAGAGATGCATCACCATTTTCCTTACCTATTCCAAGGACTTCGAGACGAAGTCCATTACTAAGAGGGGGTGTATGTAGTGCCCCGCTCTAGTTGACTGACAATGATATGTCATTAACATTTATTTAGCCCTAAGGCCCACACTTTATTCTTTGGGGACCTCAGGTTGAGGATCTGGACATATGACTTTATTAGTAGTGGTTGTGAATCGTGATGCTTACGTATGTTCTCCATTGATATTATGATGAAGATAGCATTAATGGTTAAAAGTGCCACATTATGAATTGACATATGGAAATTATGTTTTATGTAGTAATACCTTGGTTAGATTTAATGTTTACATCAATTGTATAGATTTTTTTTTTTTTATATTGGTATGTATTAAAGAGAAGTCAATAATTAAATATTGATTGCAAAAATGATGTTTTTTATGAGTACATGAAAAATTTGGAGTGTGTTTTAAAATATTAGTAAATTAATTTGTTTTGAAATTTTTTAATAAATATTGAATTAAAATTATAGTTTTCATAAATATAGTTATAGATATAAATATATATTATAATTGGGATATCATATTTTCAGTAGGTTGCTATGATAATTTGATAATTTATGCATGAGTAAGTGAAGTGGAGTGGTCACTAGTCACAATTTGTGATCACTTAATAGTATCCTTGGGTTTTATTTGAAAAAGGTTGGGATCTTTCTTTAGATATAAACTTGAGTGATAGCAGGGATGTCACTATCTCTTTCTTGATAGGTGAAGTGTGGTAGGTGTTATAACCAATTTGACTCTTCTCGATAGTTTTTATGTAGCTAAAACAAAATTTTCCCACTTTTGTAAATAGAAGACAACTTCCTTGGATTGGGAAGTATGTTTTTGTTTGATTGGCATAACTTATTTAGAGCATTCTTCTTTATGCCCAATTCAATGCTCGATAGATTATTGACAACATGTTTAGATTCTTCCATTGTTAGGTCAGGTGCCACATCATCTCTAACTAGTTGAGACACTAACATCATTACTTACTAGGATATTATCTATAATTAAGTAATGTGGTGATGTTTCAAAGAGTTTCTTGGTTGGATGAACTCCTAGGAACTATTCATGGAACACTACATCTTGGCACACAATCACTTGCTTTGTAATTTATCTAATTATTTATTTATTTAAAACTGATAATAAGAATGTTTTAATTTTTCGCACTTTTGACATCAAAGTCCTTCATATTTTGCTAGCTCGTGAACTTAAGTTCACCATTTGAATTTCTTATTCTTACTTGTCCATCTCTTTCGACATTTTTTTGCCTATGGACTAAATGTAATGCTACAATTGTCATTTTAGGGAACATACTGACAAGGGTCCAAAATGACACTTATTGAGATATTGGGGAAAATATTGCATAATTATCATAAGGGTAACTTATAATTTAAGACTTTTTGAAAAATATCAAACATATGGATAATTTATACGATCTTTTCTTCTACGACAATATTATTGCAACATCTATGACAGTGAACTCTACCATATGCAATGATGATCATACAAATCACTTTGTGTACCCGACACTGTCACTTATAGGGTCATGTAGACGTAGTTTGAAATGAACGACTATAATTGGAAGCTACAGGAGTACAGTATGTGGACGACTTTACTTGGTTGAAAGCATCATATGTGATTATCTTGCCCTTGTCTTGTTGTTGCTTAGTCCAAGCAAAAAAAAAAAATTGGGCTGCAATGTTTCCCCGATATAGTACTTTAGTTATAACAGAATTAGTGGTATAGATACCTTGGGAAAATTATAACCTGCCCACCAGAAGGTTAGCAAGGGTTTCAGGGAGGGTTCCTAGGATATGTGTCATCGTTTTTCCGTTATGTTCTAAGGACTTCGGGACGAAGTCCATTGTTAAGAGGGGGTGTATGTAGTGCCCACTCTAGTTTTTGACCCTAATATGACATTATCTTAGATACTTTAGTCTATGACGAACTCAGGTTGAGGATCCAGAAACGTGACTCTATTATTAGTGAATGTGATGGTTATGCATGTTCTCTATTTATATAATGATTACGATATAATTAATGGTTATGTGTACTCTCTATTGATATCATGATGGTGATAGGAGTAAAAGATAGACATGTTTTCTATTGATGTTATAATGATGATAGCTTTGATCTATATGTATGGTTCCATTAAGGTTATGATTATGCTAGCCATGATGGAGGTATCCCTTATGTTAGCCACTTACATTAGTTCTGGTTCACAATGAACAATGATGTGAATGACCAGGTGATGGTAATAATGCTATTATGATAATGACTAACACTAAGAAACCTAGTTACTGATTATTATTGAGTATGGCAGGAAACAACCAGAGGCATTCTCACATGACGAGTTGACGACACCTGGTTTGATGAAAATTTATATTATTTTATCTTTGAAATTCTAAGGCGATTTTGAAACCGCTATATATGTTTATCTATATTCTAATGTTATGTTAATGGTTGCAGGCATAGATTAGTTGCTTGGCCGAATGACTCACATATGGGTGATGGGGTTGTACAACTGGATGGAACTACATGGGAGGGGGGGGACAGTGTCCCTGATCTCACCCACTAGCACTCCCGCCGTGACTTGGGCTGGAAGGGTAGGTCCCAATGTTGGGTCACTCATGAGGATTTTACCGGGGGGCATGCATCAAGGCGGATTCCTTGATCCCCGACACCATTAGTCTCACTATAGCAGGCAACATAAGAGATGATAGCGGTCTATGAAGTTGCACCTATACTTTCCCCTCGTAGTCATTGAATGCTTAAAGGGCAAGTGGCATGGCACCCTTGGAACTTCAAGGGAATTTCTTGAAGAGCATGACCAACTTGGCACCCTTGGCATCACAAATAAATTGTTAGGCGTGGCACCCTTGGAGCTTCTAGGGATGTTCTTGAAGGGCACGACCAAACTTGGCATCCTTGGAATCATTAAAAATAAATTAATTGATAAATATAATCAAGAAATGAAAACTAGGTAAATTTACATCAAGGGTAAATGATGTTAGAAACTGAGGTAATTAAATCAAAAATAGAACTTGGGTTAAGAGGATCATTGGTAGAAATAGAATATATTATCTTAAAAACTCTACCCTTCCCATGTTGGAAAATATTAGGTAGATTATGTAGTTTAATTAGGGAAAAAGGGGAAAGAGTGACATAATTGTAAGGATAAGTTTAATCCTAAACTAATTAAACCTAATTAAGAGAAGAGGAAGGTGAATTAAAATAAGAATAATAAATTAAATTTAGATAAATGTAGAGAACCTCCATGTGACAACAACCAACATAAGAATATCCATCTAAGAGATAACTTGAGTTAAATTAGGGAGTAGATAGGGGATCAAATATTTACTCATTAATTGACTTTTAGTAATGAACACAAATTAAGGAATAAAAAGGGGGATAAAGAGGCAACTAGGAGAAGAAATAAGAATCTTGTTGAGGTAAGGAAAATATTAGTTTTAAATTAAAATTTAAGTAAATAATTTTGGGAGACCCCTAATGAGAGAGTGACACATGAGTGGGTGAATAATCAAGCTATTGAATTATAAACAAATAATTAATTATGCATGACATGCCAAGTGTCACCTATTAGGACTCCTATAAAAAAGGGGGTAAGCCATGGGAGAAGGGACTTTTGGAACCCTATTGTTGGATGGATGATAGGATGTCAGAGCAGTGATTACAAAGCTATAGTGAGTTTGGTGAGGTAGAGGATTTTTAGAGAGGGGACTCTAGAGCTAAGGGTGCTCTCCTCTGCCAACTAGATTCTTCCTCCATTGTACAACGCCATTGCAGCTCGGGGGTCCGCGAGGAAGAAGAGTACCCAAGGAGTAGGCTGGGAGGTTAACCGTTGGGTCTTCGCATTCGGATCAAGTGCGTCATCATTCACTCGCAGAAGTTACCTGCAACAAGGGAATACCAGAAATGTACAGAGCAAGCGGAGTCTCGCCCCTAGTGAACGGTACATGTGTATTTCATTACTACTTGATCTTAGTTAAAAGTATGTAAATGTTGTGATATGTTCCTGAAATCAGTATCAGCAATGTCTGTGTTGAATGAATTTGAAATCTCAATGCGTATGAATGTATATAGTTTTAATATGGTCCTAATGTATATAGTTTTAATATGGTCCTTACACCTGGTTTCAACATAAACATGCTCAATACTCCTACTGCATGTGCAATGTCTGGTCTGGTGTAAACCATTGAATACATCAAGCTACCAACTCCAATCGCATGTGGAACACGTGACACGCCCTCTTCCTCTTCTTGTGTCGTAGGACATTGTTCAACAGATAACTTTACACCTACAAGAATAGGAACCTTCACCAGTTTACTATCATGCATATTAAACCTCTGCAATATTGTCTCGACATAGTTCCTCTGGTTTAACCAAAGCTTCCTGTTTGTCCGGTCTTCTTTAATTTCCATGCCTAAAATATAATTGGCAGCACCAAGATCCTTCATGTCGAATTTGAGGGATAATTGGGTCTTCAAATCCTAGATAATTTATTTGTCATCTCCAATCTGCGACATATCATCCGCATACAAAACCAAATAAATAACATGCTCACCAATTAATTTAAAATATACACAGTGATCCACTTTGTTTCTGGTGAATCCAAGTCCCCATATATATGTATCAAATTTCTGATACCACATTCTTGGTGATTGTTTTAACCCGTACAAAGACGTTTTTAATCTGCATATCAGTTTTTTCTTACCCTTCACTGCAAAGCCTTCAGATTGCTTCATGTAGATCTCTTCTTTAAGATCTTCGTGAGGAAATTTTGTCTTCACATCCATCTATTCTACATCAAAATCAAAAGAAACAACAACAGATAAAAATAATCTAAAAGAAGCTAACTTGGCAACAAGAGAAAAATATCACCAAAATCAATTCCCGGCAAATGAGAATAACTTTTTTCTACCAAACAAGCTTTGTATTTCTCCACCTTTCTTTTTTCATTCATCTTCTTCGTTACACCCATTTGTTGCCAATGGGTTTTCTTCCAGCAGGAAACTCCACCAAATCCCAAGCCTCATTTTTTTCCAAAGATGCCATTAAATCAACCATGGCCTCTTTCTAGAGTTTGTTATCCTCTAAATCCAATGCCTCCCTAACAGTTATGGGATCATCATCAGTAATAGATAAAGAAAAATTTGAACAAAAATCAAATGGACTATAACTCTCTGGTTGCCTTCTCTCTTGAACTAATCTTCTAAAAACTAGAGTTTGTGGCTCTTCCTCTTATGATTCGTGTTTTGTTGTAGAATCTGATTCTTTCTCCTTTAGTTAAAACTCTATCTTCTAAGGTTCCTTTGGTATGACTTCATATTTAATAACATATTTCACCTCTCTAAACACCACATCTCGGTTCTACACAACCTTCCTTGTTTCTGGGTTCAAAATCTTATAACCTTTTAAACCATCCTTATAGCCAACAAAGATGCACCTTTCAGTTTTACTATCCAACTTGGTCATTTTCTCCTTTGGAACATGTACATATGAATCACAGCCAACTACCCTCAAATGTGAAAGAGAGGGTTTCTTATCAGTCCATACCTCATTTGGAGTCTTATCCTCCAATGTTGATGAAGGTGATCTGTTAAATAGGTAACATGCAATATCCAATGTCTCTACCCAGAATTCGTACCCTAATCCAATGCCACTAAGCATGCTTCTTGCCTTTTCCATCAACGTCCTATTCATTCTTTCTTCATCGCCATTTTTCTTAGGTGTGTATGTCGTATTCTTATGTCATGTTATACCACACTTCTTACATAACTCTTCAAATTCCTTTTTTCAAAACTCTCCACCTTTATTGTTGATAAATCTAGGGCATCAAGATTAAATGATTAACTACTTTAGATAATTGTTTGTGAATTCCTTTTAATTTATTATATTAGGATCTTCTTTTACATAGATTATTAGTGTTGTTCTTCATCAAATAGCTACCAATACATAAACCATAAAGAGACAAGAGACAAAATGTAGGCTATCATCCAAGGCCAGAAACTCTCCCACTTGAGAGGAAAACCCGAACAAATTCATCTTCTTGTAGAAACTTCAATTGGCAAATACCAAGACGAAGACCCTTGACCTATTTTCCACTCCAATACCAATACATAGATCTTCCTCTTCCTCCTTGACTCAACGAAAATCAAACTCCTTGTTCCTTCCTCCTTCACGACAACCTTGACTTCCTCTTCTCTATTTGAGACCTACAATTTCTTGGCCCTGATTCAGAAACCCTTAGCACATGAGAATGATCAATTTTGGCTCTTGGTTATCCTCACTCTAGAAGGATACTTCTTCTTGACACTTTGGCTTGAGACCTTCTTTATTTTTCACCTAAAAATTGTCCTCACAATGTGATTGTGGTAACTCGCTCTTCTTGCAGTAGACAATAGCAGATTCTCACATGTGTGGAGTGTACCTAGCCATAAACATACCCAAAAATAACACCAAAGACTTTGTTCTTCTTTCTTCCTTTCTTCGCTGGTTATGAGGCTTCCTTTTAGTGATTCTTGCACTTCTTCTTATTTCAGACCATGACCGAATTGCATATCTCTGAAATGAGGTCGAGATGCCTATTTATAGTTGTTGCCCATGATAATAAGCCAACATGACATGTGTGTGCTTGGTCTTGGAGGGTCTTCCTATTCATTTAATGACTCATACAAAAATGTAACATGCCCAAGAAGGTTCCTTCATACATGACATTGACTTTTATGACTAGATGACAAAACTAAAGGTTCACAAGGGGAACCTTAACTAAAATAAAATTCCTTTATCATGAAACCCATGATTCAAGTGTTAATTTTTGCAACTGCATTCAAATTCTAGCTTGGACAGCTTAAATTACTGCGACGATGATCGCATTCAATTCCTCTTTTCCAGAGGACCAAAATCGACCTAAAGATCACCTTATTTGGACAATCGAGAGTTGATTTTTGAATTTATTTATTCACTCATGTATACTGTGTTAGGTTGGCCCTAAGCACATGTTAAATTAGATAGGTTGGCCTCTACCCCAAGTGGACCCTCATGAAATCCCATAAATAGAAGAGACCTCAAACTCATTTGGACACATTGATCAAGCCATCCTCTCTTCTCTTATTGTCTTGGTTCACACAAGTCTATTGGAGGAAAGTTCGCACAAGCGTCTGAAATCTCAGGGATGAAGCTCACATTGATCTAGGGTTTTCTAATTCCTGGACGTTGTGACAGAACTAGGCATTTTAGTCCCTAAAATATTGGCATGCAGTGGTCAAGACATCGTCCAGAGATCCCTAAATGCTCACACAAAGTGGTCCTAAGATCATCTAGGTTGTCCTGAACACACGCACAGTAACTGGAAGAGAGCGTCTGGCGTTTTGGAGCAAATTTGGTGAGTTGGTCCCTGGACGCACGACAGAATGGTCTATGGAGCGTGTGGGCTACCATAGGCATTGGCATACAGTTCACAGAGAGCGTCTAGGAATTTTATAGATGCTCGCACAACTCCTCCCTATGTCCAGGACTCAAAGTTGAAATTTCAGTATTCTGAAGATTTTTCTCAATGACAACACTATTCAGTAGTATCCAACAGTTGACTACAGTCAGTGACAGCCCATTACAGCCATCATAATAAGGGTTTTGATTATAAGCATGATTAGATATGTTTCATGGATATCATAGTTGTTTTGTTGCATGGATAAAGGTATGTATCATTGTACTCTCTTTTGCTTAATCATTTGATGATGATCTAAGAAGAAGAAGATTTGCAAGGGTTTTCACTATAGTGGGTTTTTCACTTGTCTCAAACCAATCTTGGTGTCTCTATGTGTGTGCATGTTTTTCTTCTATTGTTCCTCTATGTTTTGTTTCATTGATGATGATGATGATTTTTTTCTTTCTATATAATTGCATATGTTGACGAATAATGGCATGGATCTAGATAATGTAATGATGATATGGGGTGAACATAATGTATTGATGAAGAAATGCAATTATCAAAACAAAGAATGGAGCCTTATGAAAAATTAGTATGGTATTTGTTATAGCTCCAAATCTTACTCTTGATGTTTATGATGTTGCAGTCATGGCCTATGGCAACCACTCCTTCCAGACCCGGTCCAAATACCTAAAAACAGTGTTTTACTCCCTATACGCGACATTGCCCTGAGCTAAATGCATGTGTACGCGGGTTTGTGTATACCCAACCTGCGTATATGTCTTAATACACTTAAAAAAATTAAATCTATTTAATTTTGTGAGGAGATCACGGGTTTTACCTGTTGATTACCTATTAGTGCCTGTGGCCCAACTGTTCCCAAGAATTCCCAACTAAAAAACTACTTTGGAAAAAGTATAAAAAGGCTTCAATGGGAAGGCCTAAGGGAGGAGAGAAGAGAGCGAAAAATCACTCTACTGAGATTATCCCTGACCAAGTCTGAAGATTCTTGTGCTTCCAGCACTTCCCCCATCACAGGAAACCCTTGTTTCCTTGAGTTATGATGTCTTTCCATTAGTTGAGATATCCTTGAGGGAGTTATGGAAGGAGCCTGTTGAAAGCTTGAGATTGGATGAATCTGAAGGACGGTTCTGCTTGGAGCCTGCGGAAGGAAGACTCGGATGAAATCATTCCTTTCTATACTTTAGTTATCTATAATAAAAGAAATACTTGTCTTGTTCCTAATATAAATCTTCTTCATGTTTATGATATCAATGTCATGATTTACATATGAATGGTTGTTTCAATTGTACAATTAAATACCTTTCAATATGCTATGAAGTTGATTTCTTTATGATGCTTGGTCCATATACTGTTTTGTTTTCTTGAATTGATTGTTTTGCAGGTTGAAGGAGTGAAAGGAACTCCAAGAGGGTTTGGACCCTGGCTGGATCTACCCAAACAAAGGACCCCCAGGTGCACCTCTCTTCGTGTAATTTGTTTATATTAGCATCATGGTTGTGTGGAATGCTTGCTTCTCTTTATATATAACCCCCGATTTGCTAGGGTATTGACCCAAGACCCTAGGGGCCATTGTCACTTAACAGAATTGGCGACTCCATTGAGGACAACAATATTGTTGTTCCTAGTTTGGGTTTGTTCAAGCCAATCAGGGCTCAGCGATTTATTTGCTTGCTATGACTGTGTGGTCTGTTCCTGTAGGAACTTGAATTGTAAGTTTGACCAGTTTCTTCAGACCTTTTTTTTTTTTGTTTTTTCTTGTGATCTGTTATATACGTTGTTTTTCCGGTTTACAGAAGCATATATACACAAGTTTCCTCAAGTGAACCCGCGTATACGCAGGTTTCCTTGGGCTGAATAGCATATACACGCAAATATGCATCAACACAGTCGCGTATACCCTAAAAGTTTCAAGATTTTTCAAATATTTTTGTTTCTAAAGATCTGTCTGCTGGTTTGAGTCTTTCCTGAACAGTTAATTTTCTGTGTAAGTCTTTATTTTTACAGCAAGTTCATGATTTCAAACTCTCTCTGGTTGTGGAAAGTATTGGTCTTGTTTTGTTTTGTTGCAAGCATCGTCATTTTTGTTTAAGCACACAAGATTTCTTTCTGGGAATCTTGGTTGTTCTGGTCTTCCAGAGCAGAAAGATTGGTCTCAATCTTTGTGGCAAATCTTGTTTTGGTGATATTTTTGTTTGCATATTAAAACTGCATCTTTGTGGCCATTTACTTTTCTTGCTTTTTGAAAGTTGTTGTGTGACGATTTTGAGAGTTGTCTTTCTTGATCTTTTGATCGTTGTCACAAAAAAAAAAATTGGGTTGCTTTTTTATTGCTAAGAGCATTTTGAAACACACTTTTTGTTGAGTTTTCACCCGTTTTGTGTTGTAAACATGCAAAGTGTTTTGTTGCCTATTATTCGATCATAAAGTTTCAGTCTTAGTTGGAGCACTTTTGAAAAGTCATTTTTGTTTTTTCTTTTGAAGAAAACTTCTTGATAACTTGGTTTTTGCTTTCTTTGGCCTTGTTTTGATTTAGTTTTCCTTTTGAGAGTGAAAGTGCGTTTTTGTTTGTCTTGATATTCACTTTTAGTGTTTGGATGAAAAAGAGCATTAGCAACTTATATTTTATCTAAACATCTTAAGTGGCAATTAGAATTGATAAACAAGTTACTTTCATTCTTTGATTTAGAGTAGTCTTAAGTTTTGCATCAGCATGTACTCATTGCATTAGGATAAATTTGTGCATCTTTTAGGACATCCATAATTTTGTTAATTTTTGTAAGTGTGAAGCTTGAGTAAAAGAAAAGAAAAGAAAAATTTATTGCTTTTTTAGAAGTTCCTTAGAACCTAGTAGAAATTTCTTTCATCGAAGAACAAAACAGGTGCATTTGCATATAGTTTGGTTTTTATTAATTTCTTTTGCGTCAAAACGCCACAAGTTTCACTTCCGCATATCCCTTGACTTAAAGAACAACCCATTTAAAAACAAGCGCTAATTAAAATACACTAAAACTTTTTCATAATTGTCAATTTAGACACACCAACAAGTTTTAGGATATTTTAGGGCCTTGGATTAGGCGTGTGGAGAGAAAACTCTCCAAGGCCATTTAAACTATCAAACATAGGAGTCTGAATAGTGAGTGCAAATCCAATAGTGTTAGGAAGACCAAGAAAGCTCCGGATCTGGGAGTTAAGCACAAGGGTTTTTGAAGATAAGGAAGAGAGATACCTCCTCTCCTACTTGTCGGATCTTACCTCAAGACTGTTCCGCCTGGCTTCTGACACAAGTTGATAACCTTAATTGCTTCTCCTAGGGATATACATAGGTGGCTGCAAAGGGGAATCTCGTGGAACCTGAGGTCGACGTCATATCACTCTCAATGGTACTACTGGAGGGCACCCTTTCGAAGCTTGGGGGCTTGCACCAACGCAGGATGTTGTTAGGAGGTCAGCGTAACTTCCTCTGTTACCTTCGCTGGAAGGATTGGGATGTCATTATCCCAGACTATCTTCAGAAGGCCCCTTACTTCACTTTCTTTTATTTTGGTGTCCGACCCTCATCACCCGGAGTAGAAATACTTGAAAGTTGTTTGACTGGCTGACATCTTTTAGGGACATTCTAGTGTGTGCTCTGTGCTCTTAGTTGGCCTAGCTTTCATTTTTTCTTGAGTCTTTAAATAGATGCTAATAAAAAATTCAAAGTGGCTGACCGATCGCTTAGACAGTCTCGAAGACTTCATGGTCTTTCACCACCAAGTTTAGAGCCTTCTCCTAGAAGGCACAAAGGTAATACTGCCGGTGGGTTTCATCCCATGGCAGCCGACGCATCGAGGATTGATCCTCCCCTCGGGGGAATTATTGTTCAACATATGCCTGGTACTTCTGCAGAACTAGAGAGGAACACTCCAGTTCTTTCTCAAGTTCTCTTTCAATCGGAAGATAACATAGAGGTAGAAAAACTCCTAGAGTCATTAGCAGCTCTAAATTCTCCTCTACTTTCTAACCATCCAGACGTATTACAATACGTTAGGACTCCAACACATAGACCGTCAAGTCCAGGTCATATTACGCACTTACCATCAATGACCACTACTGGAAGCATGGCTTCTACCACAAGTGCTACAACTATGTAGACTCCAACATCAATATAAGGGGGAGGAGCTATTTCCATCCCCTCTGCATCTTTATTTGGGTCTTTTGCTAGCACATCCTTACTTGGGTCTACCTCCATTCCTTCTATGAGTGGAAATTCCCAAGCCAATGCTTTTAGTTCTGGATTCTTCCCGTTTGGCACCCATTCATAGGGTATTCCATTAGTTCCATTTAGTGTCTCTACATCCATGATGGGTGGGTCAGCTTCCTTTCAGAGTTTTCCTTTTGGAAGCGGTCATATGCCACATTCCAACCCGATGATAGGATCTATGCCTTTTTCTTCTACAAGACAAGGCAACAATCCATTTCAAGGTTGGACTAACCTTGCGATTAGTGGCATGGGAACTGGGAATCCGTTTTTCGACCAACAAGGGAATAGGCTGTACTCCACAGTTAGTTCATTTCGAGGTATTCCTCCCTTAGCTTCTGCTTGTAATCCTTATCAGGGGTTATCAACTCCTTATAATCCTTTAGGAGGGAGCTTCGCCAGTTATGGAGGTTTTTTCGGTCGAAGTTGGTCAAACTCCGAGTTTTACTGGATCATAAGGTCGGACTTTTGGTTCAGTTGGTTCTGCTGGTTACTTCAGGCAGCCTGGTGCCTTCCAAAATCCAGGACAATCTTTTCAGAACTTTGGGAGCTCCACCCAGTCTGGGTGGAATCCCCAAGGTACTCTTAGGCTTCCTTTTCTAGTAACGTTGAACTTGCCAGATCTCATGAAGTTAACAAATGATCCAATCAAATACAATTCGGCCTAACCTCCAGTCCCAACCAAACTCCCTTCGGACATTCCTAAGTTCGAGGGGAAGGGTGGTGAAGACCCGAGCAACCATGTAACCACATTCCATTTGTGGTGCTCATCAAACTCCCTTATTGATAACTTGATTAGGTTCAGACTTTTTCAACGCACCTTGACTGGTAATGCGGCCAAGTGGTATATAGAGTTGTCAGGGGGCAGATTTACATCTTTCGCTAATTTAGCTAATATTTTCCTAAATCATTTCCAGTTTCTCATCCGTTATGATGCCGAAATTGAACTTTTGGCCAATTTTCGCCAGGAAACGACAACTCACATTTCTGATCATATTCAGGAATGGAGATGGGGAAAGAGGCTCATTAAAGCTGAAATTCCTCCAGAATACTGTCTCGAATGGTTTTTGAAATCTTTACAACCTGAAATCTCTATGGATGTCTCCTTGTCCGGAGTCTATTATGAGGAGCAAGCTATTTTTAGTGCCCAACAGTTAGAATTAATTTACTCTCAATCTGGGATTCTACAAAAAATCTTGCCAGATGCTCCTAGGACTAAGGTTGATATAGCCAAGTCAAAGCTAGGTCCCCATGTGGATGGTATTGTTGGATCCGTAGACACAAATGCGACGAATGTATTGAGTCAATTGCAACAGTTGTCTTTACAAACTGCCTCTAACAACCAGGTCACATCATCTAACCCTTCATTTTCTCAACCCTCTTCGGTTAACGCCGTCCAATCTTCCAACCCGAAAGGAAATCTAAATTCCAATGGGAAAAAGAAAGGATGAGGTAAGAAAAAGAGCCAAGATGGGAAGACTAACGCAAATAAACCCGGCAATAATGCTAGTGGTGGTGGAAATAAGTCTAGAAAGAAAGTCAAGTTTCCATGCAAGCTATGCAGTGGAGACCATTTAACTCATCTCTGCCCAAAGATTCAAGATGCTCAGTGCTTGTTAGGGCAGCAAGGGACTTCTAGCTCTCAAGCTGTGTTAACAAACCCTTTTCCCCAAGGGCAACAACTGCTTGCTGGCGCGAGTTCAAATCCTGGTACCTCTGTAGGGGGCAGCCAGGAAGGGAATAAATCATCAAATGTTTTCATGATGGGTTCTAACGTCCACGTTGCCACTCAGTCACGTGATTACAGTGAAGCTGAAACATCCAATACAAAACTTCCCTCAGAAATACCAACCTTCATATTGAGTGATCCCCTGTTGAGACTATAGCACAGATACCAAAATGTTCTGCTAAACACACGACTATCAATCCTAATGCTAGGGCCACCCAGAATTACTCCATTGTTGAGGATCTGGCTCAGAGTCCATGCGCTATGTCTCCTTTAGAGGTTCTCCAGTCATGTCTAGCTCAATGAAGTGCTTTTTTTTCGACAATAGGGGCAGTTGATCCAAATAACTCTTTAGTGCTCACTTTCGACATACTTAATGTCAAAAAGCGACTCCCTCATCAAATGGCTTTTCAAATAAAGTCTACAAGCTTCCACATGCATCATGTCCATGTCATGCTAGAAGGCCATTGGATCACCTTCGGTTGTTCCTTAACCTACCCTCTTGACTGCATTTGATGGGCATTCTCATAAGCCGCATGGGATTATCTCGGCCTTTCCCATATGTGTTGGGGGGGAAGGTCGTCAATGTCAAAGTAGAAGTCATTGATGCTAACCTATATTACAATCTCCTCTTAGGAAGGAACTGGGTATATGAAATGGATGTCATTGTTTTGACTCTTTTTCATGTCAATTGCTTTCCTCATGAGGGGAAAATCGTCAAGGTTGATCAATTAGATTATTCTCTAGTTGATCCTAGAGAAATTTTGGATTCTACTATTCCTTTAATGGATAACCCTCACCCACCTACTGAGAATCTAGGAGTTGGGATGTATTCTTCATTGATGGGTACATTTGATTTTCCCTCTCCTATCGCTAGAATGAATGTCATTTCATCATCCAAGGAGTCTTCAGGGGAAGAGTTCTTCCAAACACATTATTTTTCAAACCCTTGGACCTTGCCTTCACCTACGACCACATTAGTTGAAGGAAAAGTGGGTGGAATGGCATTCCCTATGTCTGCAGTGGAGCTTAGATATCAGTCCATTATCAACTCTACAGACAACCATTCTACTCCTTTCTCTGAGAAGGAGCTAGATGGTGATGTGGCCTTGGCTTGGACCCTTGATTCTACCTCTGCTATGGACTGCTTAGATACGGTTTTACCATCCAAAGAAACAATCCTAGAAGTAATTATGGGTGTAGATCGACCTCGGGAAGCCTTACACCATCGTTCATATTTTCTTACTCCGTTGCAGGAAGTAGAATATAGGTTCTCCGAGCTGTTTACTAGGGATGTTTATACGGTATCAAATCCTTTGGCTCCAGCACACTTTCGTGCCAAAGGTAATATGTCGGTGATTTCAAAAACGATATCTATAAACATATCTAGGGACCCTAATGCGATCGAGAATCTCTTCATCGAAGCCGAATGTTCCCCTGAAGAAATTCAAATTTACACCGACCTTTTTAAGGAATTTCGAGATGTATTCACTTGGTCTTATGAAGAAATACCTGGCATTGATCCATCCATAGTTCAACATGAGATCAAGAATTATGAAAATGACAAGCCAATTCGTCAGAAGCTTCGGCTGGTTAATCCTAGGAAAGTAGCAACCATTAAAGCTGAAGTACACAAGCTGATGAAGGCGGGTTTCATAAACCCTGTTCCTCTTACCGATTGGGTTTTTAATCCAATCCATGTGGATAAAAAGCAAGGAACAATTCGATTATGCATTGAATTTAGGGACCTAAATAAATCTTGTCCCAAAGATAGTTACCCCATGCCATTTACTGATCATATTATTGATGAGTGTGCAGATAATGAGATTTTCTCCTTTATGAACAATTTTTCCGGTTATAATCAGATCTCTATCTGTCCTGAAGATCAGCATAAGACAACTTTTATATGTCCCTGGGGTACCTTTGCATACAGAAAGATGTCTTTTGGTCTCAAAAATATTGGGGCTACCTTCCAGTGGGCCATGTCATACACTTTCCACGACATTAAACATATCATCGAAGCATACTTGGATGATATAGTTGCTCGTTCTCGAAAGAGAACTAATCAACCTAGTCACCTTTGATTAGTTTTTGAGCAATGTTGATTTTACAAGATCTATTTGAATCCCAATAAGTGTGTTTTCGTAGTTACATATGGTTGCTTATTAGGGTTCATTGTGTCAAATGAAGGGATTCAAGTTGATCCCTTCAAGGTAGAGGCAATAATTCAGTTGCCTCCCCCGTCCTCAATTAGGCAACTTCAAAGTCTTCAAGGGAAGGCTAATTTCTTAAGAAGGTTTATAGCGAATTATGTCGAGATCACTAAAGAGTTTATGCATTTGCTACGGAAAGGAGTTCCATATGTATGGGATGACTTTGCGCAGTGGTCGTTCGATGCCTTGAGAAAGGCATTAGTCTCTGCCCCGCTTCTGAGTCCACCGGATTATGGTAGGGATTTCCTTTTATATCTCACTACAGTAGAATCAACCATAGGTATGGTTCTCGTTTAGGAAGACGATGCTCTCATGGAGCATGTGATTTATTATTTGAGCCAAGGCTTGATAGGTCCTGAACTTCGCTATTCTCCTATTGAGAAGTTGGCTTTAACAACTGCCTATTCTGTCCAGCGGCTCTGCCATTATATCTTGCTACAGAAAACTTTTGTCTTAGCAGTTGTCAATCCATTCCAATTTGTCCTCAGTAGGCGAGTGATTGGGGGCAAATATAATCGATGGATAGTCATTTTACAAGAATTCGATCTCAAGTTCTTGCCTGCCAAGTCTAAGAAATATATAGTTTTTGCAGAGTAAATTTCTAAGTTGCCTTGTGGAGAGGATACTGTTTGTGAGGAAAGTTTTCCTGACGAACATTTATTCCTCATCTCTTCACTCAACCCTTAGTATGGAGATATCATTGTCTATCTCTAGACTTCGAAGTTTCCCTCTACTTTCTCTAGGGATGAACGCCGAAAATTACGTCACCTGGCCAAGAACTATGTCATTATTGGTGATACATTATATCGTCGAGGGTTTGATTCAATCCTTTGGTGCTATTTAACCCTAGAGGAAGCAGAGTCAGTACTCAATGACTGCCACAGTGGAGCTTGTAGTGATCTTTCAGGGCTTGCTACAGCCCAGCGTATCTTGCGTGTCGGTTATTTTTGGCTTTTGCTCTTCAAAGATTGTGTTGAAGCAGTCAAACGTTGTCACCCCTGTCAAGTTTATACTCGGAAGATGCGCACACATCTAGCTCCTCTTTTTCCCATTGTCACTGTCGGTCCTTTTACTAAGTGGGGTATTGATTTTACAGCTTGTAATCCGCCTTTAGCAGCAAATCACAAGTACATTATCGTGGCCATAGACTACTTCACGAAGTGGATTGAGGCCATGCCCACTTATAAAAACGATAGTGAAACATCGACATTGTTCCTTTTTAATCAGATTATCTCAAGGTTCGGTATCCCGAGAGAGATTGTCACTGACCATGGCAGTCATTTCCAGAACCAACTAATGTCTGAATTGGCTCTTAAATTGGGTTTTCGGCAAGAGCACTCGTCGCCATATTATCCTCAAGATAATGGACAGGTCGAGGTAGTGAACGAAACCCTTAAGATGATCCTGAAAAGGACGATCGACAAAAATCAGTCCAATTGGCATCTTATGTTGTATCCGGCTCTTTGGGCATACCGAACCTCTATAAAGATTGCTACAGGTTTTACACCTTTTTAGTTATTTTATGGGATGGAATCTATCTTTCATGTTGAATGTGAAATTCCATCTCTTAAGTTAGCTATTGAGCTCCTTCCAGAGACCTCTAGTCTCGAAGAGTGCCTCCTTCATTTGGAACATCTTGATGAGCAGCGTCGAGATGCTGCCACAATCAATGAGGCTCATAAGAAAAGGGTTAAAACTCAGTATGATAAAGCTGTCCGTCCTCGAGTCTTTTCTGAAGGCGACCTTGTCTTGGTCTATGACCAAGATAAGGATGCCTTGGGGGTAGGCAAGTTCAAGCCTATGTGGTACGGTCCCTTTATAATTAAATGAGTTTTAGAAAATGGGGCGTATGAGTTAATCAATTTTGAAGGAAACAAGTTGGCAGAGCCCGGAAATGGGCTCTACCTTAAGAAGTACTTTGCTTAAGTAGCAGCTAGGCAGTGGCTTCTTTGTACATTTTGTATGTTTGTACATATCGTATCGGGATTTTTTTGATATCGACACTTTTGGTCTACTGTGGTAGGTGTTGATGGATGACTTGGTCTATTTTGGATTCGCCGATGGTGCTAGTCGGCGCACTCGGAACCTTGCTTCTGCAGCTTGGGTAATCTACTATCCAACTGGTTAGTTGATGTTGTCAAGGGGAGTATGCATTGGTCCCGCTTCAAATAATATGGTTGAATATATTGTCATCATTAATTTACTATCTGAAACAATTTCTTATGAAATCGATTCGTTGGTAGTCTATCTTGATTCACAATTGATAGTGTCACAATTGAATAACATTTATCGGGTAAGGGATCAATGTTTATATCGCCAATATTTAAGGGTGAGGTTGTTGCAAAAATCATTTACTTACATTAATTATTTGTACATTTCAAGATCTCATAATTGGTTAGCTGATTCTATCGTTAATCAAGCATTAGATTGGCACACCATTCATTCATCGCAATAAAATCAAGCATCAAAAAGTCAAACTGTATATATATATATATATATATATATATATATATATCATAAAATATCTCGAGTGTACATATGTGTGCCCAAAATAATATACAAAAATTGGGACTCAAATGCCCATAATCATGTTCAATATATCTAATGCCCCGAATTAAGATGAGCAGCTGAGTATGCAACTACTGCTTTGGCCACACGCCTAAGAGTGCAAACCCAATCTCGTGGCATGACAACCACATGATGCTGTATATCTATAGGGATATCCTCTACAGCCTCCATTGGTACTCGGTGAGTTAGTCTCACCAAATGCCGCTGAACTGTGTGTAGAAGTCACTCTGTCTCCGGAGCCGCCTCTTTAGTACCTCAACCGCGACGTCCATGCCGTGGGAACCCATCTGGTCGCACTGGCCCAATATCTGGAACATGATCATCATATTAGTCATTTGAATCCTATCAAAAAAAAAATTCAAAATTCATTTTTATATTTGAAAAATCATAAAAATCAAAAAATCAAAAAACATTTACCTATATCGCCCCATGTTGCGGTTGGCGGTAAAGCTAGTTCTGTATCTCCTCGGAAGTCCAGCCCAGCATAAGGGTAGTCGTCTATGGCATTGATTTGTTGCTCCCACCAGGAGAAGAAGTCATCATTGAAAGTAGTATGTGGAACATGCCCACCTCCTAGTCGTTTCATCAAGTTAGCCCACCTGCCCATTCGTGGATCTCGTGGGATGTTGATCGAAACTGATACTCTAGAACGGAGTGTTGGGACCCTCTCAAAGAAGAAAGAGCATTAAATGATTCCATACCCAAAGTTTTTGGTCTGCCCTTTCTTGATAGAAATCAACTGTCTCTTCAGGTTGGCAAGAAGAGGAGTACACCAATCAAATACGGTGGTGAGACAGTCTACCGCCAAGCTCATGGATAGCCGTGAAGTCTGGTGCAAGGAAGTTGATTTGTTCACTCTGGCTATAGTGAACAGGTTGATCCTTAGTGCTAAACTCTCCACATGCTTGATTAGAATTTGACTTCCAACCTTTTCTGGATGTCCCGAGCAATATATATGCACGTAGTCCTCGATAGAGAGACTGCCTCGTGAACTGCCCATGGAATGTACTACCTCTCCCCTCCAGGAATGGCCTGTGATAAAATAAATATCTTCAACCTCTATCTTGAGTGGAATCTAATCAATCATAAACGATTCATCCTCGATGCTCCAGTAGTGAATAAGCATTTCGAGCAGGCGAGTGTTTGTTTTCATATTTGGCATTTTAAAGAACTTTAGCAAATCGCATCATTTTAAGGCATCCAGGGCACTAGGATCGTTCATAACCTCATCATCCACTAAAGCATGCTCTCTTTCTCTCCAAGTGACTGGCATCTTGAAGTAAAAACAATTTTGGGCCATTATATTTTTGTTTTGAAGTTTTTGCGGCGTATACGCAGGTCCGTTTCATACACAGTTGCGTCTAGGGCTTGCGCATACACGGGTTTCACATAGCCACCCTGCATATACACCATGACAATTTTTTTGGCAATAATTCAATGGTGAAACTTGAATTAAAAATTCTAAAACCAGTCACAATTGAATGAAAGATAAGTTTAAGGGGTTACCTGGTGATTTCGGGAAGATTTGAACAGTCGAATTTGGCGAATGGCAATGCTTGCTCCTTTTGCTTCACTCCTTTGCTCTCAAATTGAAATGGTGATAATGGTGAGTCAAAAACCTATTTTATAAGCTTTGAAAATGGTAAATTTTTTCAAAATTTGATTTTTTTTTGTCTCATGTAACTTTTAACTTGGGAGCTTGGAATGTCGAGAATGGTTTGATTTTTAGGACATTTTGGACACTTTTTCAACAGTTTCGAGACGGTTCCATGACTGCTGACCCGTCATGGCAAGTATCATTTTCTCACTGGCATATAGGTTAGAGAAGCCATTTTTTCCGTTGCATTATGCATACTAGCCTCTATTTATCGATACACTTCCCATAGGGTCGATCCCATCGTGTTATGCGTAAACCATCTTAACTTGTCGATTTTTAAATCATGACACAATGGTAGAGCCATCCTTTTCATGGGCATCATAGTTAGCACCTCACTAACATTTGTTGCCCATGCTTCTTCGATCTAAGTAGGCTCGGGAGTCCTCTATAGTCCAACCATGACTTATGTGATGAAGACTCATTCCTCTTTGCTTCTTCGCTTCTCGTTCTGGTCTTATACCCGAGAGGCTCCATTGTGTTGAGTTGTAATATTGCATTGCATTTTGACCGTTTCACCTTTTGGCCTTGAGCCAGCTTCACTTGGACTCGTGTTTAAGCCAAATTTTGACCATGTCGACTATAAAATCAAACTTGCATGCTCTTGACTTCTGCAACTTGACAGTGACACACCTTGACCCATGGAAGGAACACATCTTTGAATGTCTTTGACCAGTTTTCACCTTCCTGCATTGAGCATAGGATTGTGAAAATCCCAGGAACTAGATCATTTGCTTCACCTGTAAGGACTCTAGACACCACATATCTCCACAATGGTATGATATTGTCCACTTTGGGCCTAAGCCCTCATGGATTTGCTTTTGGGCTTTACCCCCAAAAGGCCTCATACCAATGGAGATATTTGTCCATCTTTATATACCCATGATCCTCCCCACTTCCAGTCAATGTGGGACTTTGGTCATATACCCAACAATCCTCCCCTCAAACAAAGGACCATCGAGCCGCCCCTCAAACGATTATCCATCCGTCCACTCTCTACCAACCAGGATTCTCCGCTCCAATGCGTTGGAAGCATACACCTTACATGGAGCACCACCTGCCTCGAGAGCTTGCTCTATCCTAGGTCAACTCCTCTTCACCGGAGCACACAGCTTGTTTAACCGAGCTCATCCATGGATCCTATCATGATATTACCAGGGCCCACCACCTTCGTTCGACATTCCGAGGATTCATCCACTTGGCTAACTTCGAAACTTGGCTCTGATACCACTTGTAAGGACTCTGGACACCACATATCTCCACAATGGTATGATATTGTCCACTTTGGGCCTAAGCCCTCATGGATTTGCTTTTGGGCTTTACCCCCAAAAGGCCTCATACCAATGGAGATATTTGTCCATCCTTATATACCCATGATCCTCCCCACTTCCAGTCAATGTGGGACTTTGGTCGTATACCCAACATCACCGACACTCGTTCTTTCCACTATACTATAACATTATTTGATTCTTTTTCCAGCTTAAAGAAAAAGACAAAAAAATTAGATATTCCAAAAAAGAGTGGGAACAGGACAATATTTCCACTTATTGTTGGCAACTAGAGTCAGTCGTGTCGCCCTTGAACAAAGCACTCAAAACAAAGTCTCCTTCATTTGGGCGGGATTTATTTTGACTTAGGTACGTCCTAACCTTGTTATTGAGTTAGTTCTCCCCCGATTGGTTATCTCTTCCAATCATATGGAGGGTTCATTCGTGCCTCCTCCATGACGAACTTATACAAAGTCATCATATGTTGCTACATAGTCACATTGAGTCGTGCTTTTTGTTAAGGGAAGTTAGTCTAAATCGGCCTCTCTACGGTGTCTCTTGACTCATTTTTCAGTCGTCCATCCCTGGTTGTCAGTGTCTTGTCTATCATCACATCAGCTATATTGGTCCTTTACTCATGCCGGTTTGAGAGGGTCTCCATTGACTTCTTGCTGGCAGGTCTTGTCCTTATCGACAATGACATCTTAGTCTGAGGACAGGCCTAGAGACACACCTTGGCCCTATTTTCATTATTGATAGGTCACCTTGTGCTCAGCATCGATCAATATCATGGGTCTTTGACTGAGTGGTTTCCCTTGTGTTCGACATCAACTTACACTATCACACATTGGGATTCATGCAGTACCTTGGTTTCCATTTGACCCTATTGGTGGATACCTCGCCTCTTTGTCAACTTTCATTATTGGTTGGTTCAGAGGGTTTCTGTCATGCACTAGCCACATCTTGTGTACACTGGAAACGTGCTTCGGTCGGGTTACTACATCTTTTTTCGTCCAATTCCTTCCACATTATTGGCCTACGGGTTACACTCGCACTAGATTGATGAAGGATGCCTTAATGTCTTCCTTCTAGCGGATCTTTCCCTATGAACTACGACTCATTGCTCTGGGGCAAAGATCTAGAGTCCATTTGGTAGTACCTTGGGTTTTGTAGTCATTAGTGGCAGATCCTTCGCTATTGACAGTGGGAAACCATCATTGTCTCCTGATCGATAGATTCTTACAGGTGTTCGACTACAGCTCATCTATTCACACTTGTTAGATTGTATTGGGTACCTTGACACTCATTATCATTATCGGTGAATAGTCTCACGTTTGTTAACGGTATACATCAATGACCAGTAATCAAACGATTTCTCACATGGTCGACTTTAGATCATTTATTCCCATGGTGTAGAAATGTACCACGGTGGTTGGTGAAGACCTCAGGTTGCATCAGCATTCATTGGTTCACTTGACAGTTGCTCCTGTTGCTGCTAGTCGATACCACTCCACCTTATATGTTGCAGTCACTCATGGCAACATTCTATATGTTGGCACCTGAGTTTGCAGTGTAGTACCATCTTACTCCATCATGTTCATTTGGTACTTTTGGGATCAGTCTTTGATATCAGTGATCCGCTTCATCCTTCATCATCATTGATATTCTTATATGTGATATTCAGACATGCACTTGTTCAATTGTGATCAGATGATCCATTATGTATTTTTCAGTCTTTTATATATGTATACTTAGTGAATCTGCTTGTACTTGATATGCGTACATGCTTTACTTTCTCTAAGCATGGGTATGCTCGCCTCAGACAGTGTTTCTTTCTAATTTCCTTTTGTGGCTTGGCAAGCGGACCTCTGGTGAAATCCTTCTCAGTGTTTGACAGGTTTCCTTTCTATGTGCTTACTTAATACATTTCGGCCATCATGTACCCCTTCTGATATCATATATTAGGGGGCATCTATTATAGCTCCAAATCTCACTCTTGATGTTTGTGATGCTGCACTCATGGCCTAGGGAAACCCCTCTTTCCAAACCTGGTCCAAATACTTAGAAAACAATGTTTTACTCCCTATACGCAACATTTCCCTTAGCTAAATGTGTGTGTACGTGGGTTTGTGTATACCCAACCCATGTATATGTCTTAAAACACTGAGATCATGGTTTTTACCTGTTGATTACATATTAGTGCCCGTGGCCCAACTATTCCCAATGAATTCCCAACTAAAAAACTACTTCGGGAGAAGTATAAAAAGGCTTCAATGGGAAGGCCTAAGGGATGAGAGAAGAGAGAGAAAAATCACTCTACTGAGATTATCCCTAACCAGGTCTGAAGATCCTTGTGCTTCCAACACTTCCCCCATCACAGGAAACCCTTGTTTCCTTGAGTTATGATGTCTTTCCATTAGTTGAGATATCCTTGAGTGAGTTATGGAAGGAGCTTGTTGAAGGCTTGAGATTGGACGAATCTAGAGGACGGTTCCGCTTGGAGCCTACAAAAGGAAGACTCGGGTGAAATCATTCATTTCTGTACTTTAGTTATTTATAATAAAAGAAACACTTGTCTTGTTCCTAATATAAATCTTTTTCATGTTTATGATATCAATGTCATGATTTACATATGAATGGTTGTTTCAATTGTATAACTAACTATCTTTCAATATGCTATGAAGTTGATTTCCTTATGATGCTTGATCCATATGCTGTTGTGCTTTCTTGAATTGATTGTTTTGCAGGTTGAAGGAGCGAAAGGAACTCCAAGAGGGTTTGGACCGTGGCTGGATCTACCCAAACGAAGGACCCCCAGGTGCACCTCTCTTTGTGTAGTTTGTTTATATTAGCATCATGGTTGTGTGGAATGCTTGCTTTTCTTTATAGATAACCCTCGATTTGCTAGGGTATTGACCCAAGACCCTAGGGGCCATTGTCCCTTGAGAGTATTGGATTTGGGTTGAATAAAAGTCATGGAGATCACCCCGATGATGACACCATTGATGGAAGCAAAAAGTGGATGGTGGAGACCTAAAAGAATTCTAGGGTTTGAAAAAAACCCTAGGAAAATTGATTCTTAGGTTTGGAGAGAAAACCCTAGTTTATGGAAACAATATGAGATATGGAACCTAGCTATTCAATGTGAAGATGCTCTAGCACTTGACAAAGATTTGATGAAGCCCTAGATGGGATAATCCCTAGCAGCCATGGTTGGATAACTAAAGGAAACATTGGTATATGGGCCATGGAAATTGATGGCTCTTGAAGATTGGTTCAAGAGGGAGAGGATCACTTCTCATTGAAGATAAGTATTTCTTGACTCATGATGCCTATTACTTTTGTTTGGATTTATGGATCTGATGATTATGTTTATTGCTTATACTTCTTGCATATGTATTTGAGTATATGGATGTATCTAACCTCCTTGATAAAGATAGATCCTTCTTGAGGATCATTTGAAATGCGGGAAGGATGGCTAGAGTTGGAAATGATTAAAAGGCACTATGACAAAGTGGTTCTAGCAGCCTATGTCTAATACCACAAGGTATGCATGGTATGTTGTATTTCAACTATTGGCTCAGTAAGCCCTAAGGTATGATGAGAATGTCTCTTTCTTTGATGGCTCATACATGTATATGAAAGTGTCTTAGATCTATGTTTCCTATGATGGAATGATGCACCTGGTGTTGAACATTTTGATCTTCTTGAATTATGTGAGGCTATCTAATATTGATACATTGATACACTTAATGATTGGCTAACATCCATCCGTTGGACATCTTGATCCTATAAAGAAGGCTAACACCTTGAATTTAGTAAGTGATACTCCCGATACCTATCATGATGGATTTCATATAGAAGGATAGCACATTGACTCTTATACATGAGTCTGATGATAATTCTTGTGAAAGCATATGGAAAGAGAGATTGACACTCTTGTTGTTTTGGTAAAGCTTTATTGAATGACCTAACTTGATCTCATTGATCATGATAAGCACGGTAGCCTCGATGTTAGAGGTATAACTATGAGATTGATATTCTAGATCTCTTACTACCTATGTTCATGTCTTGATGACATATGGTTAAACTGAATGTCCTAACTTGATGAAGAGACTTGATAGAAAGTGCTATTGTGTTCATAATCTTTGAGGTATGATGTTGCATTTGTCTACTGCTTTGAGTCTAACCTTTGATGAAATATTAATGTCATGATGTTGATAGCCATGATAGATATATGTTTATGATCTAACAGATCTATTGTTGCATGAATCTAGTAGAGATAGGATGATGACATGAATGAAGATGAATGAAGTAGATCCCCAGTCAGAGGGAGAATCTCTTCTCAAATTACTATTTGCATTATGTACTATTGAAGTATGATTTGTGTGCATCTGACATAATTGATCTACAACAAAGTCTCAGATTTGAAGCTTGTACAGAAATTAGGGTTTTTGTTCCGGATGTAGTCACAAAACTAGGAGATCTCGTCCCTGGACGCACGCATGCTAAGGCCCAGGTAGCATCTAGGAAACAAAAGATGTTCCATGCTAACCTGAAGGGAGAATCCAGGGGTTTGACTACAATTGACCATTATCTTAAGCTTTTTGAAGTTGTCTGAAATCTGAATCAAGGTGTCTCTTACATATTATGCCACTGTAATACGATTTCTGAAGTTGCTGGGTTAAATTGTTGATCACATAAAATGAAGTATTGTGGATGAAATCGAATGGTCACCTGGAGGACATTAGTTCCACATGTGTTGCAGATAACCAGATCTAGAAGTAGGAAAAGATTGAATATTTTCCATAACATGAACATGTAGACTAAACTTGTGTTTGCAGGTGACTAGGACATACATATAGATATGTCACTATGTTTGTGCTACAAGAGGTTGGCATGATTTGGCTTACTGATATATATGAATGGTGTTTTGTCATGATGTTTGTCACCTGGAGGATGTTAGTTCCATGTGTTGTAGATAACTAGATCTGGAAGCAGGAAAAGCTTGAATGTTTTACATAACATGAACATGCAGACTAAGCTTGTGTTTGCAGGTGACTAGGACATACATATAGATATGTCACTATGTTTGTGCTACAAGAGGTTGACATGATTTGGCTTATTGATATATATGAATGGTGTGTTGTCATGATGCTTGACAATAACATTGAATTGATGATTGAGATATGATTTGACTATAGATCTCCCTACGACAACAAATTTGGACTTGACCTGATATCTAATTATCTTATTTGACAATTGTTGATTTTCCCTGATGTTTATGCTATGTGGGCATAATGACTTACATGAGTATTTAGGAAAATGATTTTGTATTGGCCTCCTCACTCCTTGCACAATGGTTGAGGTAATGATAGTTGTGATTCAGCATGAAAATGGAACCTGCATGACTCATCCTTGGTGTGTGCATTTGCACATAGTGACAGAAATGACTTGTATTATGGTTATGAGAATGGCTTGATCAAGTTCGGATTCATAATGCATGATTGATGGCAACTTGTTGGAATAATAATAAATGAAGTCACGACTTGATATGAGCTCTCCTTGTCTATTGGTTGAAATAATTGATACTATGATGTTCATGACTTTGATAATGGTTGTGATCTGACTTCTAAACTTTGATAAGCTGACTTTGTTGATGTGATGGTACAATATTGATTTATGTAAGGCTAATTATGTTGGCTTAGCAATGCATTATGCTTAGAGCATTGCATGAAGCAAGATCACCGATCTAGATATGTTTATATTTGACCGTGATCTGATGAAGGCGAGATGATGAGTTCCAAGGTATGGCTTTGATTTTGATTATTATTTTGGTTTTATATCCTGATAGTCTACCCTTGACAGGTGATGAGCCTTTGATGATCTAAATCATAGGGAGATAGCTTCTAAAGCTCGAAATGATGTATTATGGCATGAAGAATTGATTTCTGGAATTTGGAAAAGAAATTCTATATTGCAAAGCTATTGGAAAATGTTTCGAATAATGAAAATGCAAATCCTTGGATACTCTGATTTAAAGTTCAAAGATGTTGTTGAGCTTGACATAGCATTTGACTGTTGATTGAAGCATTGATGTTATATTTTGAACAGCCATCTGTATATATATATGATGGGCATATAACTTGAATAAATTTATGAGTGAACCGCTTCATTCACATAGAGTTTCCACCAAGCATCCTTTGAAATATCTGCATGAGAAATTCTATTTTTGAGGTTGAGATATCTCTTCTATGATATGTGGCAGCATGGATGTATTGTTGTTGATAGGGATTATTGTTAAGCACATTTGGATGTTTCTTTAGTATGAGATCTTCCATGATACCTTGGATGAGAGGTCCATAGTATGATTAAGGATGAGAACAATGTTGCTAGCATGGATAGCCGTGAGGCAAGATGAAGAAGCTCCTTAGATATTGTCTGACCATGATTTGGATATGACATGGATACATTGTGATGACCGACAATGAGATCCGATTGGCAGAAAAATCCCATATTTATAGTTGGGATCGAGATACTCTCATATATTGAGACAGTGCAGTTGTTTGAAACAAGCTCAGGCTTATGGTTGGCACCTCCTTGAGAGAGAGGATGATTATGGTTTCATTTTGTGATTTATATGATTATTTATAATCTGACATGATATTTGAATTGATGTCATGTATGAACAAGAAATAGATTTATTGAGACAAGTTGATACCAGATTTGAGTATGATGAGAGCAGTGCTGATCGAGGACACTGAGCCAATTCTTCCTCTCTGTTTGAGATCCTGGGGTGAGGAATTGATATAGAGGGCTCCTGGGGTTGAGGGAACTTTGGACAATAAGGTATGACCCCTATCTGTTACCCATAGGGTTGAATATGTTTCTCCCCTATCTTCATAGGGTCGAAGAATGTTGCTCCCCTATTTGATCAAAGAAGAGTATACCCCATTTGGCATCATACCCACAAGCAGGGCTTATCGGGAATACCACTCCTCATTTGGCCAATGAATTGAGAGTGTACTTGGGGTGTACAACCCAAGTAGGTTATGATCCAGGTGTTCTACCACATGACTTTTCAGGGTCATCAATGGGAAGATCAGTAGGCAATAGGATGGGTTGAGATAACCCTATGCGATTCCAGGTTGAGATTGACCTTCTTAATGAGATCCCAGGGTCGAGATGTGCTCCCTGTGCGTTTGGATATCCTATTGCTTGATATGGGGTTGTAGATGTATAGCTCCCCCATGAGATTTTGGGTCGACATGTGCTCCCCAATTTGGTTACAAGTTGAGATATCATCATTGATGATATGCTCTCCGATGACGATTGATAATGATATTTCGGGTAGTAGCCCGCTAGCAGCGATTCTAGGTAGCATCCTGTTAAAATTGGCAACTAGGGAAAAACTCCATGTGGGTCATCTTATTTATGGTCGCTCATATTTTTCTTAGGTCCCTCTCATTGAGAGGTGTAGGATTGATCTAAAAATCATCCGATTCTGATAAGTATTTATGAATATATCAATTTATTTTGATTATGGACAAATTGACAAGTTGGCCAGCAATTTATGTAGGCTCAGAATCTCAACAGTCATGTCTATTCAACCTCTACATTTTTAGTATAAATAGAAGAGGAATTGAAGTCATTTGTCACACTTACTCTTCATGTGTGATCTCCTCCTCTCCACGTCTTTGGGTTTTGGAGAAGGAGAGACACCAAGAGTATACACACTGGCCTACAAATGATGCCCTAAACACAGTTAAGGTGAAGACCTTATACACAACCCTAAAGTACAATCATGAAGGAGACATCAAGACACAATTGAAGGGAGAGGATCCTAGCCACAGTTGAGGGAGACTTACCATACCCTAGCCGCAGTAAAGGAAAGATTCTAGACACAGATTGAATGCCCTAATCCAATATCCTAGAAGGTTCCCATAAGCAGTCATAAAGGAAAGTAAGACACAATCATCTGAAGGCTCCCATACGTAGTCCTAAGGGAGAGACTTAGCCACATTTAAGGGTGCCCTAGCCATAGCATTTAAGGTTTCCCTAGGTCACAGTCAACAAGGGTCTTTATGCAACAAAGGAGGCATGTATACACAGTAAAGGAAGAGGCCTTATCCATTGTTATGAAGAGGCCTTATATGCAATAAAGGAAGGGCTGATTAGCATCCCTATATGTAGTAATAAGGAGGCCTTGATACGTTGATAAAAAGGAGACTAGATCTTCTATTCAACCCGCAATCCAACTGTGAGTTCTAACCACAGTTGAAGTAAGGATTTTGTTGTGCCCTAGCCACAGTAGAAGGAACCATAATGCAACAAGGTTAAGTGACTATTTGAGCATCCCTTGGGAAACCATGTGAGGGTGGTTTCTTCTTGTTAGAAGACCAAGTTGAATGGAGCAATGGAACAAACCTATTGGGGTATCATTGGAAGGACAAGTATAATGTTTATGATGCTATAGGAAAACTGTGTGTTAGGCTGTAGGCCATAACACCACAGTCAAGCTTTTCGTATGGGTATTTGAGGGCTCAGATCATTAGCATAATACATGGAGTTGTCATGTATAATATTGTTGAGATCTCAAGGTATTAGATGGTTGTATGACACTACTGTAAAGTGAAATGGACAAAGCTATTATCATGGGTTAGTATGACTATGTTGACGGTAAGTCAGATAACAAGGATGCAGCATGATGATGGTTGCAACATCATGGGACAACAAAGTGATGATGGATGATGTATGATGAGTGCAACATAAAAGTCATTGAGTGGAGATCAGTGATAAAGAGTAGCTCCATGATTGGAGCAGCTTAGCGACAGGAGCAGCAACATGAAGTCCATAACATGGTCATGATAAGTGCAACATGGTGCAGCACAGAGAGGTGCAACAAGTGGACGAGATGCAACACTGTGAATGGTGAAGGAGTCACCTTGGAGAATTAGTTGAAGCAACATGTCTTCAACTGATCTCATGTAGATATAGGAATTCAAAATGTTGATTGTTGTTGTAAATGTACTATCTCTATCTCTCTCTCTTTCTCTACTGAACCATTGAAGAACATAAAAGAAGATTTGATCAAGGGTTTCCCCACATTAGGGTTTGTCCCTGGCTAGCGCCATATCTTGTGTCCTCCTGTCTTGGCTTATCTTCTGCTATTTATATTTATGTTCTATCTGTAGTTTACTTTAATGATGATGTGATTGCCAATCTAAAAAGATATTGAGTTAACAGTGAAAATCAAAATAAATTGCTCTAGCATAGAACATACCTAAAATTAACATTGAATTAGAGGTGAGGTGAAGACAATGCCCAAGAAAGAGTGAAAGAGAAATCACCGAAGATAGTTGGAAAAGGACAAAAGGATTAGTGGATTCCTCATCCCTCTTCAAATTCACCGAGGGTGAAGTCAAAGCAGAGAATATTATTGGAATGGTGCAGCAGAAGTTTCTATTGGCCTACCTAAAGATCACTTCATTGGGAAGTTCGGATCTAAGGGTGGAAGGAAAGGCATATGACTTGGTTGCGATAAGTTCGGCCCTTATGCGAAGGAGAGTCTGAATGGCAAAGAAACATCTCTTGATGAAGATGACACTCATTCCAGGGACATCTTCAATGATCACAAGAATCACAGGTAATGCAGGTCATCAAGGAAATGGTCGACTCTTCAAAGAAAGAAAGGAACCCCAGGTATGAAGAATCAAATGTTGTTTTTGATAAGATAAAGAAGAATTATATTGTTTTGGCCTTCTCCTTCAAATTATTTGGGAATATGGCTTATTGATTGTAGTGCTTCATGGCACCTCATCGGATAGATGGGCGCACTCCCTAATTTGGTAGAGATGAAAATAATCGTGGGATTATACTTGGAGCCGATGCCACCTATCTCGGAAAGGGTGTAGGGAATGTTACCCCTCAATTGAATGAGGGTAACTCAATCCATTTACATAATCTCTTTTATGTACCTAATCACAAGAAGAACCTGGTGTCCATTTTAGCAAAGGAAGTCAAAGGTTTCAGGGTGGCATTCATCAATGGAAAGGTACATGTTTGGAAATAGAATTCTCAAAGATGTTTTTGAGTTCAGGGTTGTATCAAGTTGCAAGAAGTCCATTGGGAACCATGTCCATTGACACATAGCACCGAAGGTCTATGATTCAGATGGTGACAGGGATGCTTGAATTCAAAAAGAGCATGAAAGTACATCACTAAGATGTACTAAAGGAAAATATTACAAGGGGACCATTCCCCTCATGTAGCAGGTCCACAGGTTTGAAACAACCCAAGGAGTTTGAGATTCATGATCGGGAATCTCATGTATAGATGTGGAAGAAAGCCCTTTATGGCTTGAAGCAAAACTCCCTGAGCATAGTATGAGAGGATTGATAGCTGTCAAATGAAGATGAGATTCACTAGGAGTGAAACTAATCCAAACCATTACCCGAAGGTTGTGGATGATAGACCTCTCATACCGGCACCTTATGAGGACGACCTATTTTTGACAGGTGCAAACCCTCTCATTTGCAGAAGTAAGAGCGAGTTGGATTCCAGATGTGGAATGATAAACTACAAGCCTGTGACTACCTCACGGACATTAACTTTCAAAAGTTATATGGTAGTGATGTCGGACCAGATTTAGGAAATGCCTCTGAGTTTCATAAACTCATTCGTGTTGATGTTCTTGGTGAACTTCCGTCCATACATATGTTTTGCAGTTAGCATGGTGAGCTCATATTTGGTTGAGCCTTGCTGGATTGGTGCCAAGAATCTTCTCAAATATCTTTGGGTCACAATCTCTCATGGATTGAGATACACTGCCGCAAATATGAAACTGCATGATTATTCGAATGCTGACCGGGCAGGCAATGTGGAGGAACACTAGAGCACTTCTCAATGCTGGTTCTCTTCGAATTCTGCTTCGAAATCACGGATGAGCAGGAAGCAGAAGTCGGTTGCTATAAGAACCACCGAGACCGAATACATAGCTATGAGTATGATCTCGTATGAAGCTGCATGGTTGATGAAGCTCTTCAGTGAGCCATTTGTACACATGATGAATACCACTATGATTCTTTGTGACAACCAGAGGTGGGATTCGATTATTGAGGAATCCCATATTCGATGATTTCTTTAGCAGATAGACATCCGATACTAATTTATCTAGGATATGGTAAGTCTATGAGTGAGGAAGGTCCATTGCTGTGAGATGATGTACAGGTCGCTACACTTTGTCAAAGCCCCGGGGGAAAGATCAAATTTGTGATTTTCCCAAACGACTTGGAATCATCGAGAGACCCTTGTAAAAGGGCCCTGCATGTTGCATACATTGAGCTCTGGGAGCTCTGGGGGCTTCGGATACTTACTAGGGAAACATACGACCACATGGTGACTCACCCTCCCCTGGTGGTGCACTATGAACGGGATGATTAGTTCTCTTGTGGGCCAGGATAATTTGTTCTCTATGGTGACTGTGGAACAGGATGATTCGTTCTCCGATGGGCCAGGATGATTCATTCTCTGTGGTGATTGTGGAACAAGATGATTCGTTCTCCTGTAGACGAGGATGATTAGTTCTCTGTGGCATCCACTGGATAGGATGATTCATTCTCCTATGGACAGGATGATTAGTTCTCCTGTCGAGGCATCCTACCCATGCAGTCTGGGACTCATGGGAAGTACCTCTCATTTGATCAATGAGCAGGGAAGTGAGGATAGGGACCATAGTAGTACAGATCGATGCATCGTTGTATCTACCGTACTCCTTATGCTAGGATGACCTTCATTGATTTGGGATCAATGATATTGGTCTAGGACCAGTGAGAGTGGTACACCCTCTGAAACTGACTTCGAGTCAGTAGAGGACTAGTCTGGGACCAGTGAAAGTGGTACACACTCTAGACTGAATTTGGGTCAGTGGAGGATGGTATGATACATCCTTAATCACTTCCTCTTCTTCATAGTTTGAATAGAGTAGAGCTGAGCAGACTAGAGCTAAGCAGACTAGAGCATAACAGTGCAGGGCACTGATGGCAGAGATAGTACAATCAGACTTATGGATCAACAAATGGAGTTCTCCCTAGTTGAGAGGAGTGTTAAAATTGGAAACTAGGGCCAAACTCCATATGGGTCATCTTATTTATGGCAGCTCATATTTTTCTTGGATCCCTCTCATTGAGAAATGTAGGATTGATCTAAATATCATCCGATTCCGATAAGTATTTATGAAGATATGAATTTATTTTCATTATAGACAAATTGACAAGTCGCCCAACAACTTATGTAGGCTCAGAAGCCCAACAGTCATGTCTATTCAACGTCTACGTTTTTAGTATAAATAGAAGAGGACTTAAGTCATTTATCACACTCACTCTTCATGTGCGATCTCCTCCTCTCCACTTCTTTGGGTTTTGGTGAAGGAGAGACACCAAGAGTATACACGTTGGCCTACAGATGATGCCCTAAATGCAGTGAAGTTGAAGGCCTTATATGCAGCCCTAAAATATAGTCATGAAGGAGACATCAAGACGCAGTTGAAGGGAGAGGATCCTAGTCGCAGTTGAGGGAGATCTTGCCATACCCTAGCTACAGTAAAGGAAAGATTCTAGACACAGATTGAATGCCCTAATCCGCTATCCTAGAAGGCTCCCATAAGTAGTCCTAAAGGAAAGTAAGACATAGTCATCTGAAGGCTCACATACGCAGTCCTAAGGGAGAGCCTTAGCGACATTTAAGGGTGCCCTAGTTGTATCATTTAAGGGTGCCCTAGGCCATAGTCAACAAGGGTCTTTATGCAGCAAAGGAGGCACGTATACATAGTAAAGGAAGAGGCCTTCGCTATTATGAAGAGGCCTTAACCGCAGCAAAGGAAGGGTTGATCAGCAGCCCTATATGCAGTAATTAGGAAGCCTTGATACACTGGTAAAAGGAGACCAAATCTGTTGTTCAAGCCGCAGTCCAACTGTGAGTTCTAACCACAATTGAAGTAAGGATTCTGTTGTGCCCTAGCCGCAATAGAAGGAACCATAATGCAGCAAGGTTAAGGGACTGTTAGAGCATCCCTTTGGCAACCATGTGAGGGTGGTTTCTTCTTGTTAGAAGGCCGAGTTAAATGGAGCAGTGGAACAAACCTGTTGGGGTATCATTGGAAGGACAAGTATAACATTTATGATGCTACAAGAAAACTGTGTTAGACTGCAGGCCATAACACCACAATCAAGCTTTTCATATGGGTATTTGAGGGCTCAGATCATTAGTATAATACATGGAGCTGTCATGTATAATATTGTTGAGATCTAAAGCTATTAGATGGTTGTATGACACTACTGTAAAGTGAAATGGACAAAGCTATTGTCATGGGTTAGTATGACTATGTTGAGGGTAAGTGAGATAACAAGGATGTAGCATTATGATGGTTGCAGCATGATGGGACAGCAAAGTGATGATGGATGTTGTATGATGAGTGCAGCATAAAAGTCATTGAGTGCAGATCAATGATAAAGAGCAGCTCCATGATTGGAGCAACTCAGTGACAGGAGCAGCAACATGAAGTGCATATCATGGTCATGATAAGTGCAGCATGGTGCAGCACAGAGAGGTGCAGCAAGTGGACGAGATGCAACATTGTGAATGGTGAAGGAGTCACCTTAGAGAATCAGCTAAAGCAACATGTCTTCAACTAATATCATGTAGATATAGAAAGTCAAAATGTTGACTTCTGTTGTAAATGTACTATCTCTCTCTCTCTATACTAAACTATTGAAGAACATAAAAGAAGATTTGATCAAGGGTTTCTCCACAATGGGGTTTGTCCCTTGCTATCGCCATATCTTGTGTCCTCTTGTCTTGGCTTGTCTTTTGCGATTTATATTTATGTTCTATCTGCACTTTACTTTAATGATGATGTGATTGCTAATCTGAAAAAGATATTGAGTTAACAGTGAAAATCGAAATAAATTGCTCTAGCATAGAACATACCTAAAATTAACACGTCCTGATGGATAGAGGGTGGTAGCTTAAGCTCCCCTCCGATAACAAATTCTTCTTCTTCTAGATTCGAGAATGTTTAGCATACGAGCAGGAACAATCAAGAGATAAATAGGAATAAGCAAGGGATAGATCGAGTTGTACATTAATGATTTGTGATGATGAGATACTTGAGATGGTCATGGCATGATGACTACATGATAGATATGATCAGTGATGATATGTGTAGATACCATAATGGCATATTGACCGATGAACATATACTGATAGGTGGAATTCTCCCTAGTTGGGAGGAAGTGTTAATTTTTGCAACTGCAGACAAATTCCACCTTGGACAACTCAAATTACTAAGATGATGATTGCATGAGATTACTCTTTTCGAGAGGACCAAAATCGACCTAGAGATCACCTTATTTGGACAAATGAAAGTTGATTTTTGAATTTATTTATTCACTCATGTATATTGGGTTAGGTCAGCCCTAAGAACATGTTAAATTGGACAGGTCAGCCTCAACCCCAAGTGGACCCTCATGAAAGCCTATAAATAGAAAAGACCTCAAGCTCATTTGGACACATTGATCAAGCCATCCTCTCTTCTCTTATTTTCTTGGTTTGCACACATTTGTTGGAGGAAAGTTCATGCAAGGGTCTAAAATCTTAGGGATGAAGCTCACAATGATCTAGGGTTTTCTAATTCCTAGATATTGGCATAGAACTAGGAATTTTAGTCCCTGGACGTTGGCACACAGTGGTCAAGACACTATCCAGAGAGCCCTAGATGTTAGCACAGAAGGCTATGGGAGCATCCAGGGTTTCAGAGGTAGATATGGAGGTTTTGATCCTCATATGCTCGCAGAGAGTGGTCCTGAGAGCGTCCAGGTTGTCCCGAACACATGAATAGTAACTGGAAGAGAGCGTCTGGGGGTATGGAGCAGATTTGGTGAGTTGGTCCCCAGACACACGCACAAATTCTCTAGGGAGTGTTCGAGCTACCATAGACATTGGCATACAGTTCACAGAGAGTGTCCAGGATTGTTATAAACACTCACATAGCTCCTCCTCCTTGCGTCCAAGACTCAAAGATGAGATTTCAATATTCCAAAGATTATGCTTAGTGACAACATTGTTCAGCAGTATCCAATAGTTACCTACAGTTATTGACAACCCATTACAGCCATTAGAATAAGGGTTTTGATTATAAGCATGATTAGATTTATTTCATGGATATCATAATTGTTTTTTTGCATGGATAAAGTTATGCGTCATTGTACTCTTTTTTGTTGAATCATTTGATGATGATCTAAGAAGAAGAATATTTGCAAGGATTTTCCCCATAAAGGTTTTTCCTCTGGTGTCTCTATGTTTGTGCATGTTTTTCTTCTATTGTTCCTTTATGTTTTGTTGCATTGATGATGATGATATTGTTTTTTCTATATAATCGCATATGTTGATGAATAATGGCGTAGACCTGGATAATGTAATGATGATATGGGGTGAACTTAATGTATTAATGAAGAAATGTAATTATCAAAGCAAAAAACAATGGAGCCCTATGAAAAATTAACATCAAGTACTACAAAAATAATTTTATTTTTCTTCTTTTCATTAATTACATAAAAGCACAATGTACACATGCCATTATGAACACCGAACCTAGTTACACTTTTCAACAATTATCTGTCCTCAACACCTTAATCTTCTTCTCTATCTAATTTTCCACCAAAGCCTTAAATTCTTTAAACTTGTCAAAGACTTCAGATTTCTTCCTAAAGAAATATATCCATGTATTCCTTGAGAATTCATCTATAAATAATACATAGTACATAAACTTACCCAGTGATGGACTCGGAACATGTCTAAACACATCACTATGCACAAGCTCTAATATCTCTTTCACCCTCTAAGCACCAGAGGAGAAACTCACTTGATTTTGCTTCCCACATACACAACGTTCACAGAAATCGGAATCTAGAGAGAAATTAGACATACTTTCTACTATACCATTACCATGCAGTATTCAAAGGCCCTTCTCTCCAATATGTCCAAAACTTTGATACCATAGAATGGTCTCTTCTCCAGAGACCACTAAATTTTATGCTTCATTTTCAAGAACCACAGAATTGTTGCACCCATCAATAATAGTGCTACCTAGAAGCTTGTACAGAGTTCCAATTTGAACTCCCCTCATCAATACTAGTGCTCCCCAAACCATCTTACAGTTATCTTTCTTGAACATTGTTTTTACACTTGCATCATCCATCTTTCTTATAGAAATCAAATTTTTGGCCAACGCAGGAATATGCATTACTCCAGGAAGTAATCTAATGTTGATTTGGGGTAGAATCGAATGTGTTCTAATCATGAAATCTGGTGGAGAGATTAGGGAACATGAGATCTCCAATACCCAGAAAGGGTTTGGGCATATTCTAAACAATTTGGGAGATATTAAAATAATTAATATTTTTAATGGAATCCCTATTCTAAACTTAGGGAAATTAAAATATTAATGTTAATTAATATAAAATTGTGTTAGAATGGTCCAAAAGACATGGATCAAGCTAGATTTAATCTTAGCTATCGATTAGGAACTTAATCTTGGCCGTTGATTTGTCAACGCAAAAAGTATAAGAGAAGGCTTGAGGGTCACTTGGAGAACACACCAGAGTGATCAATCATTCTATTCTCTAGAGCGGGGTTTGCAAAGAGAGATAGAATCAGTGATCAATTGCAACAAGGGTCAGTGAGTACGACGCAAAGAGGCAGGAACAATGCCAAGAGACTAGCACAGAAGTAGAGAGAAGCAGACACAGAGCTAGAGGGAGCCACGCAGAGGCAGTAGAGACTGCATAAAGCCAGAAGGGGCCTACGTCATCCACGCAGAGGTTACAGGAGTGATGCAGAGAGCCATAGAGGCCGTGTAGAGATTCAGTAAGCTGACGTAGAGGGTTTCAAGCTAACGTAGAGGCCAGCAAGGCTGGCGTCGGGCTTCAAATTGTGCTGGAGAAGAATTTCGTGGAGCAAGCTTTCCGAATCCCTATTTCCGAAGAGAGGTATTGCAGCCATATTTTTTATCTCCGTCGAGTTAGCCAGTTTAGCACCCAATGCACTCAGAAAAGAGCTTATTAATAATAAAACCCTCAGATAGCTGTGCTGGTTTTCCCACATTGGGTTTTTCCGAGGACATTAGTCCAAAATAACGGTATCATGTGCATGCTTATTTTTGTTTCCTTCAGTTGATGATCTATAATGTGTTGAGCATGCACTTGTATTTATTTTCAATATTTACATGGTAAATAACTTGTTAATTAACAGAACAAGTAGGTAGGAATAAATCAGTAAATTGCATGGAGGGTTTTTAACTATTAAACTTAGAGACTTCAACATGGTATCAGAGCGTGGATGCAGATCATAGGGGAACTGAGGACATCAACAGAGTAGAGTAGCAACAGTAGAAAACAGTTGTCCTGAGTGACAGAAGTTGTTCCTAGCAGCAAAGCAGCAAAGAAGGGGTGACGCAGTGCTTGTGTCATCAAGTGCGAGCCAAGAAGAGGCTGCGCAGAGGCTGAAGGAGGCAAGGACATGCTCATGCAGAGCCATGCAGAGGCTAGGAGGGCTAACGCAGTTGGCTAAGAGAGCTAGTTTGCCGGTGTCGGGACTATGCAGAGCCTAGGAGCTCTCACCTTTAGGTCGCTAGGGTTTAGGAGGTTGTGGGTAAGTTGAAAAGTGGAGATGGTGGGGAATTGTAGTCAGAATAGCACCTAATAGGGCAAGGCCAAGGAGGAGGGAATTGTTACCGAGGGTTTCTAGCCGAGAAATCTAGATCACTGGTGCAGTTGCACAAACGATCAGAGTAGGGGGCATCTCGACACCGACAAAAGGGTTTACAGGGGGGAAATCAAGGCTCAAAGGGAGTCACATCAAGAACTTCTAAGAGAGAAGTAGAGAGCAGCATGGCACTACACGGAGTAAGAGACCAGGACAGACTGGACAGGGCCTCAAACGTCGCAGTCTGGAAGGCCAGAATCTTATCCGTACTTGACAGAAATCGTGTCAAGCACTTCGCCTTAAGGACAATATCAATCCCAGTTGACCCAACTAATAACGACAAGTATGAGGAGGCAATGGCAAGGGATAAGAGCATCATCATTGATGGGGTCATGGATCATGTAGTACCACACATTACAGAGAAGGAAACAACAAATGAGATGTGGGAAGCCCTAAATAAATTGTACAAGAATACTTCTACGCAGAGTAGGATGTTACTAGAAAATTAGTTACGGTCATACCATATGAAGAAGGGAGAACCGATCAACACCTTCCTCGATCGACTAAATGAGATCCAGGATCAGCTGACTTTCGTAGGGACCACGCCACATCAGGAATTGATGGTGAGAACAGCCCTGAATGTAGTCTCAGAAGACTGGAAGGTATTTTTCTAGAGTATACTAGGCAGAGCGACCCTTCCACATTGGGAGGAAATGTGGGCAGCTCTGCCAAGAAGAGGTCAAAAGGCTAAGCAAGACAGGAAGCAGCGACAAGAGGATCAGAAGCAAGCAGGAGGAGGAGAATGTTGCCCTTGCATCTGAGGGAAAGCAAGAGAAACAAAAGAAGAAGGACCCCTCCAAGGTCAAATTCTTCCACTATGGGGAGTTGAGTCATTATGCGACCTAGTGTCCAAGGAAGAAGAGTAAGGGAGAGGCCTTCGAGACCAAGGCAACACCAACAAGGGCAAAGAAGGAAGTGGAGACAGACGATGAATATGCCATGAGTGCACACACACACCACTTGAGCGAAAGTTGGGAGACATCAAGTTGTAGTCAGACAGACTATAGGCGATGAGGGGCAGGATCCTTGAGGTACCCAACCTCTTGGATTAGACCATGCTACGGGAGTCTTGAAGAGGAGTGGCAAGGCTGGTGGATTTCGGTAGAGACAGATGCAGATGAAGTGGCAGAGAGAGATACAGTGCAGAATTCCTCGGATAGTGTGAGACTAGCAGGCTGCAACAGTGCGAGAGGCATGGGAGTGTTGCACCAGTGCAGGACGGCACAGAGAGGTGTGCAACAGCGAGATGTAGAGAGTTGTTGCAGCAGCGCAGAGGTCAAAGAGGGAGCATTTGTCAGTGGCAAAGGGAGCTTTAACATAAGGAGTACTCTAGCCTAACAAAGAGGTTAGAGTTGGGAGATCAGTTACTTAATTCTCAGTAACTGAGTTGCAGTGCAGCAGTTAATAGTGGTAGGCCTATGGGCAGCACGATGCAGCATGATGAGAGGAGATGTAGTGCAGACGCAGTAGTGGCAGTGGTAGGACCATGGGTAGCAGCACAGATGCAGAGGGAGTTATTGTACAGATTTAGCTATTAGGATTCCAAGAAACTCTCCTAGGTTGTAGCTTGGAGATGCCTGGTAACATATAAATTCAACTATTGTTGCAGGTTTAATGGAAGGAATGATTGTTTGGTTCAAGCCAGATAACCACTTCTACTTTGTTTCACTCTAGACATGCGTGAACACCCTCAGACTACAAGGCTCTAGACCACCAATTCTCACAGTTTTAGAGAATAGGTGAATATGGAGAATACTAACCACACTAGCAAATACACAAGACCATGCGATGGCCAACTGTAACTAGTAAAGAAACCTATAAATCTAATCTACTAATGCAAAGACAGGATGATAGCTCTCCTACATTAGATAGAAAGAAACCTGGGCAACCTATTCAATGATGCATACAAAATTCTAACACAGAGATAAGATGACAGTTATCTAGTGCTAAACATCAAGAGCTCAAGAACACAACATATTAGGCACAAGCTTGGAACAGAGGGAAATGAAAAGTGAGCAGTTAACAACAAAAGAAGCTTGTATTAGCTGAAAATGAAGATGAGACGCTGCAAGTGACAAAATATCTATAGTCTCTGAAAGTTGAACTTTACATCAAATGCCAACATTAATTACATCTTGTTTATGAGTATTTAGAGATTTACACTACAAGGGCACTTGGCCATTTAGGTATGGGGGGGTCATATTTGACCACCAATGGAATTTAACTGCCTGATGGAGTCTCAGAACGTGTTTTCTTGCTTCAGTGGGTGAATCCGATCTATTCAGGTGTTGTACTGTCCTTTTGGGCAGTTGGAGTGCTCGTACCAGTGGAGTCCATGACTGATAAATTCAGTTACAGGGTCATGCTTGTCATTTTCTCCCTTGGCCATGTTGTCTGTTAAATATGGTGGTTGGAGGTCTGATAGTGATTGATAATGGCGGAGCTGTTCATCTCCTACTTCGGGCAAGCAGAATGGTTAAGGACGTGGAATGCATGGGTGAGTGGACGATTTGGATGAACGGGAAGAATGGTCATCGGATTGCGGAAATGGACGACAGAGATGGCTCGGTGGAGGCTATCAGCCGAGGTGTGAGCGAGGTGAAACAGGGCTGTTAGATCTTCAACGAACACATTGGACGATCATCGAGCGATGGAGTTGCACGGGTGTTAACAGGCGGAGCGGATTGGTCAGGCAGTAAACAGTATTCATCGCAACACTTTCAGACCCTAAGCAGTAAATGCCCGGGGTCACGCGATTCCATTTAGTGTTCAACATGTAGCGGCGGATGAGAGAGAAAAACAGCTCTCATTGTGCGCTATTGTTTAATTAGGTTGCTAGCGCGATGAGAGCGAAGGCCGTCGGATCTTTATGGAGATGATTTGACGGTGGGGAGTTGTAGAGCAGGTCACCTTTATCGAGCGCGATGAGAGCGAAGGCCGTCAGATCTTTATGGAGATGATCTGATGGTGGGGAGTCATAGAGTAGGTCGCCTTTATTGGGCACGACAGGAGTCATTGGATCGGCGGGGGGTCGATCAATGGTGGGGATTCCACGAGGGGTTTATGAGCGGGTGAGGTCATATGGGCGAGGTTTTATGGTAGGTTTGGACTTTGCACTTAGAACTGGGGCTAAAAGGGACTTTGTCGAATTTTGAAGGGTTTAGTTAAGGGATGGAAAGGGTTTAGGGATGAGCAGGATGGAGGAAAATGGAAGAATGATCGATGTGAGCTTTCCTTTGAACATAGCCAAGCAGACCATGATCCTTCCCGATCTTAGAGAATTAGCATTGCACAGCAGAGCTAACACTGGCTCCTTCTAGGGATGAAATCCTCCCTGTGAGGTTTCAAGAACTGCAGACCACTGCCTTTCATACAAAAACAAGATCAACAATCTTTCCTAGTGTTCCATTGGGCATGGAGTCTAATTAAGCCTACACTAGAACTTCTAAAAGAACATATTTACATTGTTGAGGCCTAAAGGTCTTAAACAACATAAACCTTTAAAAACCACCCATTCAGTGGGCCATCGAAAATTGTTTCTTCTTCCATACTTTGCAGTATGAAAGTGTTGTTCCCCTGGATCTGAGAAATGACAAATCGTCTAGTCCACAGAGCATCGAACTTCCCATGATTGCCTTTCTTTTCCTTCAGTGCATCCCATTTGAGCACCAAGTCCCCAACTTGAAAATGGTCCATCTTTTCCTTTCTGTAAAAGGCTTCCTTGATTCTCTCTTGATGTGCTGCAGACTTTTCAATCAGTTGATCTCTAATTTGATGTACTTCAGCCAAGTCACTAATTCTTTTTGCCATGTCATTTTCCTCATTTTGATCTTCCTGCAAGAATTTGGCCACAAGGAGGGTCAATTGGATTGGGAATACAACTTGAATGGAGAATTCCCTATGGAATTCTTGGTGGTTACCCTGTCAGCCCACAATGCAAACTTCAGCTTGGAATCCCAATTCCTTTTTTTGTCTTCCAGCAGCTTTTTGATTATCCTTATCAGGCTCTTATTGGATGATTCTGCTAAACCATTACCTTAAGGGTGATATGAGGTGGAATGCACAAGCTTAATACCCATTGAGTCACAAATGTCCACCAACTCTATTGTCCTGAAGGCTGTTGCATTGTCTGTAATCAATTTGTGTGGACATCCAAACCTGGTGAAGATGTTTTCTGTCAAGAACTTCATGACCAGATGGTGATCAGCTTTCCTAGTAGGGATGGCCTCAAAACATTTAGTGAAGTAGTCAGTGGCTACTAAGATCCATCTGTGTTGGCCACTGGAATGCGGATTAATTTCTCCTATGAAATCCAAACCCCACTGTTGGAAAGGGCCATTGGCATGTATGGGCTTCAAGAGTAAACATTTCAAACGCTATTTTCCTTCAAACCTCTAGCACTGTCACAATATTTTACAAATGAGAAGACATCAGAAAACAAAGTGGGCCAGTAATATCCAGCTCTGAGGATTTTGTGGGCCGTGGTTTTCCAGTAGTGATGTCATCCACAAATGCTGGAATGGAACTGATGCATGACCTCCATAGATTGTTCCTTGTCTAGACATCTCAAAAGGATTCCAGATGGATCCCTCCAATAGAGCAAATTTTCATGAATATAAAACTTGGCTGCCCTGAGCTTAACAATCCTAGCTTGGCCTGAACTAAGACTTGGAGGAACTTCTAGTTTCAACAAAAATTGAATTGTTGTAGAATAGCATTCACAAGAAACTAGATTTTCAGCCAATGATTGGTTTTGTCCCACTGTTTCTTCTTATGTCTATCCATCCTCCGAAATTTTTCTTATCCAATTCATGTCCAGCATCCTGCAATTTTCTTCAACCATTAGCTTGGCAAGGCCCTGACCTCTAACAAGCTTGGTGTGCTTTAATTCTATGTTGAATTCAATGAGCTTTGCAATCCATTTAGCCCTTCTTCCATCAACATCTGGTTGCGTTAGGACATGTTTTACTGAAGCAGAGGGCACATATGCAATCACCTTGGAGTGCAGAATGTATACTTGAAAATCTTTTAAAGATTTGATAAGAACATAAGCCTGTTTTTCGATGATGTCATACCTTAGTTCAACAACCCTCAAGGTTTTTTTGAAGAATGCTACTAGATGCTCTAAACCCTCATCATCTTTCTGCAATAAAATTGTTGCAAGGGTGTCACCGGAAGCAAAGGAGAAGATATGGAACTCCTTGTTATAATCTGGGTTGATCAGAGTGGGAGCTTCCATAATAGCTCTTTTAATGTCTTCAAAAGACCACCTTGTTGCATCAGTCCACTTGACCTCAGATCCCTTTTTCATCATGGAGGTGATGCGTTTTACCAATTCTGCAAAATTATGAATAATCCTCCTTACAAAATTTATTTTTCCTAGAAAGCATTGGATGTCCTTCTTTGATCTTGAGATAGATAGGGTCTGTATTGCTTTCACTCTTTCTGGGTCAGTTTTGACACCTGCAACGAGAAACAATGTGTCCTAGCAGTTTGCTCTCTTCCAAAGCAAATTGTGACTTCTTAGGATTCACTGATATCCCAAACCTCCTGCACTTCAGAAACACTTTCTTCAAATGCTGCAAATGATCTTGATCACTGTTGGAGTATACTGTTATATAATCTAGGTAGATAAGGACAAATTTATCCTTCTCTCCTACAAATGCTATATCCATAGCTCTCTGAAAGGTGGATCTAGCATTCATAAGCCCAAAAGGCATCTTGAAGTACATAAAAGTGCCCAAAGGAGTGGTGAATGCAGTCTTTTCTTGGTCATCTAGATGTACAACAACCTAGTTATATCCTGAAAATCCATCCAAGAAAGACATCACTTTGGCTGCTGAGACTTTCTGTAGCAAATGCTCCATTTTGGGCAGAGGATAATTGTCTTTTCTAGAGCATTTGTTTAGGTTCTTGAAATCATCACACAGTTTGATTTCACAGCTTTTCTTCCTCAATACTACCAAGTTAGCTACCCACTTTGAATACCTTAGAGGAACTATGATTTTGGAAGCCAACAACTTCTTGATTTCCTTTTCAATTAGAGGGAGGAGCAATGGATTTATGGTTCTCAGCTTCTGCTTGAAAGGAATGGTGTCTTTCTCCAATGGGATCTTAAGTTGGATGATCTTTTTGTCATAAGTTTTGAGGTCACTGTATTCCCAAGCAAAGACATCAGCAAATTGCTTCATTAAGGTGCAGTACTCAGAACTTTGGGCAGTAGACAAATGGGTGGATAGATTTATATACTTTGGATGATCTGGACTCCCTATGTTATGTCTATTGACTGCAAACTAGTCTTCTTTTTGGGCAACCTTATGAGGCACATCATTATGGTCAAACAACTTCTCTAGAGGCACTAGCCCTTTTGGTATATGATTGCTAGGTAGTTGAACAATACTGTCTTGGCAAATTCTATTCTTTAGCCGGGGTTGGGGACTTTCCTCCAAGGTTTCATTCTCTTGATCAATTTGCATTTCAGAGAATTCATCAATGACTTGCAGAAACCTATTTACTTCATCATCATCCTCAAAAAAATTCCGGTGCTGAACATTATCAGGAAAGGATGGTCTATATTTTACCTGGACTTCATAAACCAACCTAGGGGACATGGGAGGGATGAACATACTAGCAGACATAGCAAGGGAATCAACAACCTGATTTTTTATTCTAGGGATATATGAGATACAAAAACTATCAAAAGAATCTTTGAGTCTCCATACCTCATTTGTGTATGCTTTCAGCCTCGGATGCCTGGCTTGGAATTTCTTTTTCACCTGTTGAATGATGAGGTCAACATCTCCAAACACCTTGATGACCCTAATTCCCATGTCTTTGGCAGCGTTTGAGCCCAATAGAAGAGCCTCATACTTTGTTATATTGTTGGTGACCTGGAAAGTCATCTTAAAAGACATATGTGTGCTTTCTTGTTTTAGAGACACCAGCACTACTCCTGCTCCTGCAGATTCACTTGAATAGGCTCCATTAAAAAACATCTCCCAAGCTTGTGTCCCCTCTTCTTCCATGGCCTGGTCTACTAGTTTCCTGAGCTGCATCAAGGCCCTCTGGGATTCTTCAATTTGGAGAATACATGCTCCAAAATTAGTGTCTATAGCATAAATGGGATGATTAGTGGGATTCTTCTCATCACTGATGATATAGACCAGCTAGGCTTCCCTGTATAGTCTTTTGTTTTTTCCTCCAAAAACTGGGATGGTGGCATAAGATAAGTCATTTTTCAATGTCCCACCTAACCTTTTAATCCATCCTCTGGATAGTAGCATGCCAAACTTGGGAGGGACATCTGCTACCACAATATCCATCATCATGCTCTTCATGGGCAGCTGAGTCAAGATGATAGCCAAATATTTGATTAACCTCAGACATTTCACCTTCCTTGAATCAAAGGAGAACAGGTCATGATAAGGTCTGGTGATGACAAGGCCTAACTCTTCCATGACAACTTTGGGCATCAGATTATGGCTAGCGCCTATGTCCAGAAGACAGTTGTGGAGGGTTTTGTCATGAATGGTCAGAGAGACATAAAATGATGGGGAATTGTTAACGGCAGGTTCGTTTATTGGGCTTAGCACAACTACAGGCTTATCATCTTGTAAATTCACATAGTCAATGGATGCTTGTTTGGCTTTCAGCTCAAGAGCATCAAGGATAGGCTTTCTAAAGACCTCACTCTTTACAAGTTCTATCAGAGGTACATATATTTTCACCTTCTAGACTTCTAATTCAAAACTGAAAGGGGAAAAAGACTTGTCAGGGCCTCTTACATCTTGAGCTGGTGCTTTGAGGATAATGGGATCAGCTGTTGGTCTCTTCTGTTTGTTGATTTACTGCTCTATGGAGACAGCATCTCTCTGGGCAGGATTCTCTTTGACATTACTCGTTCTTGACCTCAAGTTATATCTTTGCTAGTCTTCAGTCTATAGAACAACTTCTTTGTCCCACTCTTTACTGGTCTGGTACTTGAGTAATGACTCCTCGTAGGCAGCTAATGTCAAAAAGGTAGCACTGCCCTTGTCTTCCATGCAGTGAATCTCATCCTCTTCATCAAACTGCTCCTCCTCCATGACTACATTCTGGAAAGGAGCCTTAACCCTTTGTTCTTCACTGGCCTCTTTACCCCTCTGAATGACCTGCAATTGTTCATTTGCTCTTCTGAATGGATTGGGATTCCTAGAAGCAAATGTATTAGGCAGCCTCGCCTTCCCATAACTTTGTTCAACCTTTAGTTTGGATATTTCAGCGGCCAATGACTCTATCATTTAGTAATTTTATCTAATTTGGGTTTTGAAGATGAAGAAGAGGAAGAAGAAGCCTCACCTCTCTACCTCCTTCTATCAGCATGTCCTTTGAGTTTCTCTACAGCCATGATATTGGATTCCACCTCCAAGGTTGCATCCTGCATTTCAGCTAGAGTGGCACATCTTCTTTCTCTTAATAGCAGGCAAAAATCAGAATCAAAGGCATTGGCATAGGTGAGTTTTTCAAAGGTGGGGATAGGCTTCACTTCAGCTAGTATCTTTCTACACATATGATTGAACCTTTTATTAAAATCAAACAATGACTCCCCATTTTCCCTTTTCAAGCTACCAAACTCAGTGTGGTAGTATAGCAGGTCTTTCTTATCTCCCCAATGCTTTAAAAACACATCATCTAATGCTTCAATGTCTGCTATAAACCTAGGGGTCAATTCTATGAACCACTTTATAGCCTCTCCATCAAGACTTTGGAAAAACACTCTCATCCACACATCATCCTCACTGATATCTAAATTATCAGCATAACTATAAAAAGACTCAAGGTGCTCTTCAGCTGTTACTCCCTCTGTACCAGTGAACTTAAGCATGTATTTTTAATATTCTCCTACAGGCATGGCATTCAAAGGAACAGGCAGGACTAGGGCTCCATGCCTAGCAACTATAATTCTTTCCATTTTGGTAGGTACTTGGCAATTTGAAAGGTAGGGAGTTGAGAGATGACTAACAAGGCTAAAGAAATGTGATGGACTGGAGGGGAGGTTTCCTTTGGACTGAGATCCAAAGGGGAACTTATTGAACAAGGAGCTTTATGAATCTCTAAGGGTCTTTCTTAAATGATAGTGCTAGGCTCTATATTTTCAACATGTACATGCTCAGTTACCAGCCTTTCTTGCAGAGATACATAAGATTGTTTAGGCTTACCTGATCCTAATGCTCCTTTTTGTGATGTCTTTCTCTGCTTGACAATCTTCTTAAGGTTAGGCATTGGGTCGGCTGGTGATTTCTGAGGATATCTCCAAGTATGTCTCACAAACTAAACTAGAACTACAATGTGGAGTCGCTAAGAGGTTTGGCCTCTAGTAGAGTTGCTCGATAGATGATTACAACCAAAAATGTGTCTCGACTTTGTCTATCATCAAAGTTGGATCTATGTCGTTCTCCCAGGGAAGCTAAGCTTCAATCTCCTCCCCCTAGAAACGGCGCCAATTATGTTAGGATTCCAAGAAACTCTCCTAGGTTGTAGCTTGGAGATGTCTGGTAACATATAAATTCAACTATTGTTGTGGGTTTAATGGAAGGAATGATGGTTTGGTTCAAGCCAAATAACCACTTCTACTATGTTTCACTCCAGACATGTATTAACACCCTCAGATTACAAGGCTTTAGACCACCAATGCTCACAGTTTTAGAGATTAGGTTAATATGAGAATACTAACCACACCAGTAGATACACAAGACCATGTGATGGCTGGCTGCAACTAGTAAAGAAACCTGTAAATCTAATCTACTAATGCAAAGACAGGATGACAGCTCTCCTGCATTAGATAGAAAGAAACCTGGGCAACCTATTCAATGATGCATACAAGATTCTAACACAGAGATAAGATGACAGTTATCTAGTGCTAAACATGAAGAGCTCAAGAACAAAGCATATCAGGCACAAGCTTGGAACAGAAGGAAATGGAAAGTGAGCGGTTAACAACAAAAGAAGCTTGTATTAGCTGAAAATGAAGATGAGACGCTGCAAGTGACAAATATCTACAGTCTCCAAAAGTTGAACCTTACATCAAATGCCAACCTTGATTACATCTTGTTTCTGAGTATTTATAGATTTAAATTACAAGGGCACTTGGCCATTTAGGTATGGGGGGGTCATAATTGACCACCAACTGCATTTAACCACCTGATGCAGTCTCAAAATGTGTTTGTTTGCTTCAGTGGGTGAATTCGATCTGTTCAGGTGTTGTGATGTCCTTTTGGGTGGTTGGAGTGCTCATACCAGTGGAGTCCATGACTGATAAATTCAGTTACAGGGTCGTGCTTGTCCTTTTCTCCCTTGGCCATGCTGTTTGTTAAATATGGTTGTTGGAGGTCTGACAATGACTGATAATGGTCGAGCTGGTAATCTCCTCATTCGGGCAAGTAGAATGGTTAAGGACGTGGAATGCATGGGTGAGTGGATGATTTGGATGAACAGGAAGAATGGTCGTTGGATCGCGAAAATGGACGGCAGAGATGGCTCAGCGGAGGTTATTGGCCGAGGTGGGAGCGGGGTGAATCGAGGCCGTTAGATCTTTGGCAGACACATCGGATGGTCATCGGGTGACTGAGCTGCATGGGCGTTAACGAGTGGAGCGGATTGGTCGGGCAGTAAACGGTATTCATCGCACCGCTTTCGAACCCTAGGTGGTAAATGCCCGGGGTCACACGATTCCATTCAACGTTCGACATGTAGCGGCGGATGAGAGCGAAAAATCGCTCTCATTACGCGATATCGTTCGATTAAGTTGTTGGCGCAATGAGAGCGAAGGCCATCGGATCTTTATGGAGATGATTTGACAGTGGGGAGTCGTAGCGTAGGTCGCCTTTATCGGGCGCAACGGGAGCCGTTGGATTGGTGGGGGGTCAATCAATGGCGGGGATTCAACGAGCGGTTTATGAGCGCACAAGGTCATATGGTTGAGGTTTTATGGCGGGTTTGGACTTTGCGCTTAGAACTGGGGCTAAAAGGGACTTTATCAAATTTCATAGGGTTTAGTTAGGGAATGGAAAGGGTTTAGGGATGAGCAGGGTAGAGGAAAAGGGAAGAATGACCGATGTGAGCTTTCCTTTGAATGTAGCCAAGCAGACCATGATCCTTCCCGATCTTATAGAATCAACATTGCACAGCAGAGCTAATAGTAGCAATGGCAGTGGCAGAGTTATGGGCAGCGGTAAAGGATGCAACAGTATAGAGGATGTTGGGCAGTAGGCCTAACATCAGCACAAGGACCGATGTCAGATGATCAGGGGAATACTGAGTGAGGGGTATTGCTAGAGTACAGTCCTTGCTAAGAGGGAGTGTTGATTTGGGGTAGCATCGAATGTGATCTAACCACGAAATTTGGTGGAGAGGTTAGGGCACATGAGACCTCCAATACCCAGAAAGGGTTTGGGCAGATTCTAAACAATTTGGGAGATATTAAACTAATTAATATTTTTAATGGAATCCCTAAGTCTAAACTTAGGGAAATTAAAATATTAATGTGAATTAATATAAAATTGTGTTAGAATGGTCCAAAAGACATGAATCAAGCTAGATCTAATCTTAGTCGTCGATTAGGGACTTAATCTGGGTAATTGATTTGTGAATGAGAAAAGTATAAGAGGACGCTTGAGGGTCACTTGGAGAACACACCAGAGTGATCAGTCATTCTATTCTCTAGAGCGGGGTTTGCTAAGAGAGATAAAATCAATGATCAGTTGCGGCGAGGGGCAGTGAGGATGAGGCAGAGAGGTAGGGACAGTGCCAAGAGACCAGCACAGAAGTAGAAAGAGGCATACACAGAGCTAGAGGGAGCCATGTAGAGGCAATAGAGACTGCGCAAAGCCAGAAGGGGCCTACATCATCCACGCAGAGGCCGCAGGAGTGATGCAAAGAGCTAGAGAGGCTATGCAAAGCCTCAGTAGGCTGACGCAAAGGGTTTCAGGCCAACGCAGAGGCCAGCACGGCTGATGCTGGGCTTCAGATTGCCTTGGAGAGGAATTTCTTGGAGAAAGATTTCCAAATACCTGTTTCCGAAAAGAGGTATTGTTGCCATATTTTTTATCTCTTTCGGGTTAGCTAGTTTGGCACCCAATGTACTCAGAAAAGAACTTTTTAATAATAAAACCCTTAGATAGCTACACCTGTTTTCCCACATTAGGTTTTTCCAGGGACATTAGTCCAAAATAATGGTGTCATTGGCATGCTTGTTTTTGTTTCCTTCAATTGATGATCTATAATGTGTTGAGTATGCACTTGTATTTATTTTTAGTATTTACATGGTAAATAACTTGTTAATTAACAGACCAAGTAGGTAGGAATAAATCAGTAAAGTGCATGGAGGGTTTCTAACTATTAGACTTAGAAACTTCAACATTTAATCCTTACACCTTTCAACTTCAGCTTGACATTTCCACGTCTGATGATTCTAGCCTTCTTGTCATCCCCTAAGAATACACCACTGCCATCATATTTCTCATACTCAGAGAACCACTCGCTATGGGGAGTGAAGTGGAAGGATGCACCTAAGTCAATCAACCATGCCTCATGATCTACATGTGTACTTAAAGAAGAAGCCAAGTACACATCCCCACCTTCATCTGAGATGGTTTTCGCCTCTGCAGAAAAAGCATCATCGGATTCCTTTCCTTTCTCAAGAGCTTTAGATCTACAATCTTTTTTGTAGTGTCCTTCCTTTCCGCATTTCCAGCACACCTTTACAGGTTTTCTTGCAGATTTATATCTCCCACTCGAGGACTTATTTTTGTTTATGTTCTGGGACCGTCCTCGTATAAACAAGGCATCTCCATATTTTTCTGTCTCATCTCCTCTGACAACAAAGATAATACTATTTCATCAAACTTCAAGGTAGTTGGATTGCTACATGTAGCAACAACCAGACTATCCCACGAATTTGGTAGAGAACACAACAAACTGATGCATTTATCTTCATCTGAAATTTTTATATAAACAGATACAATTGGCTTCCCACAGTATTAAAGGTGTTCAGATGCTTTGTTACTGAGTTTCCATCCTTCATCCAGATTATACAGTTTTTTTCCACAGGAACAGTTTGTTCACCGGAGACTTAGATTGGTACAAAGTCCCTAACTTGTCCCACAAATCCTTCGTCATAGTTTCCCCTGATACATTCAATAATACTAAAATTGAGATACACAACTGTATTGTGCTCTTTGCCTTCTGATCCAACTTCGTCCGGTCTTCTGTTGACATTGTCGTTGGTTCAGTCCCCAAATTATTGTGATCTGTTGATCTTTTTCCATCAACAGATCCTCCATCTTGAGTTTCTACAAATCAAAACTTTATCCATTGAATTTCTCGATCTTTATCTTTCTATTTTTTGCCATCTTCTTTCACCACAAGAATCAATCCCACAGATCTCCCACTGTAACAGGTCTACCATAGGCCTGAGAAAAACCCCTCAACTACAAAGGCATCCCCTTGAAGCCGAAACTGCTCTAATACCAAATGTAGGTTTTAACCCTATACAAAAATTACCTCCAAAAAAATTCTTAAAATAGAAAAATAGACAATGGCGAGAACATAAAACAACTATACACTGAAATTTTCCCCTGAATCCTAAAATTGGGACTATCAGATTGATTTTTCATTATATTCCTTTATCCGTCAAGGGAACTATGGTCATGTTCTAATCCAAGGTAATGGATTGGGGTTTATGAATGCTTCGGCATATATATATATATATATATATATAATATAGTTTGGTTGATGTTTGATGATAAGAAAACGATAATAATCAAGTGAAAAAGTACATCAATTACAAGTACTTGAAGTTAAGTAAAAGAACATGGCAAACATTTATCAAGGTAAGAGAAAGCACCATGCCGAAGCATTCATAAACCCCAATCCATTACCTTGGATTAGAACATGACCATAGTTCCCTTGACGGATCTAGAAAATACCATGGGCAGAAAACCATCATGCCCAAAACCATGTGCAAAACCCATGCACAAAACCATGGGTAGGTTTGCCCACCATCTTTGAGTTCGCCTCCCATCCTTGGGTTCACCCAACTATTATTAAGTCTGCATAAAAACAATATAAAGAATATAACACATACCCAACAACAAATTTGGAGAAAAAGGAGAGGTAGATTTTATTGAGAAATCTAGGGTAGCTAGATTAGGGTGCTTTCTCTTACCTTGATAAATGTTTGCCATGTTCTTTTACTTAATTTCAAGTACTTGTAATTAATGTATTTTTTCACTTGATTATTATCGTTTTCTTATCATCAAACATCAACCAAACTATGAAGATCAATGAGACAGGAGGACACAAAATGTAGGTTGCTAGCGAGGGCTAAAACCTCTCCTCTTGAGAGGAAAACCTAGAAGGATTATTCTCTTCTTATAGAATCCTCAAATGGTGAATTCCAAGACTTAAGACTCTTGTCAAAGACCCCTCCAAGGCCAAGTCAACTCCTCCTTTACATGTGCTTGTCCTTCACAAAGTCAACCCTATCCAATTTGCTTCAAACCTTCAAATTTCGGCCTTTGCTTTAGATTTTCAATCACTGCTTCAGCACTGCAATTTTCAGCCTCTACTACAGAAACCCTAGCTAGCAAGTTTGAGAAGATGATGGTGATTTTTGCCTCCTTTCTCCTTCTCTAAGTTTGATCTCTTTTCCTTGATAACTCAACCTTCAATCTTGATGCTCCTTGATGTGATTGTAATTTGGTTTCGTTGCATCTTAAAGATGCCCTAATTCTTCTTCGCACGTGTGGGAGATTTAGCCCTAAAACAATCCTTGAAATTTGGTTTTTTCTTCTTCTTCTTCTCTTCTTCTTCGTTGAATTATTCTTGTCCTTGTGCTTGTATGAACTTCTTGGATGTCCTTTCAAATGAGGTCGAGCTTTTATATAGATAGGCTTCTTGTGAGATTGAGTTACTCTTCATGAGGCCGACTTGTCCCTGCTTAGGCTGACTTATCTTATGCAGGTCGACTTGGTCTTGGAGGAGGATATTTGACTCTTTTGACTCTAGATAAATTTCTTTTACATGATACAAAGTGTCCAATGAGGTATTTTATATATGACAATGACTCAATTGACTTCTTGACTCTTTGACAAACCCTAGAAGCACTCAATGGATGTTTGACCTACAAATAAATTGACCTTGAGCATGAAAACCATGCTACAAAAATAATAATAATATGCTTTCTTTCCTTTTACAATATACAAGAATCAAGAGTACATTTCATATTTATGAAGAACGAACCTAGTTACATACTTCAACACTCCCTCTTAATGAGGGAGGTATTCATAATACATACAAGGTAATTGGACATTCTCATACTGAAGAATTCTCATAAGAAGAGTCAGATTGGAAAACCATCTCATAAGTTATTTATTAAGCTTATACCAATGCATGTCATCATATCAACTAGCATTGTCAAATAGCAAGGCCTTGACTAACAATTCAATCTCTCCACAAGATTAGAGAACAATGTTGAGGAGACAAATGACTTATAGACACCTTCAGCATTGTCTCTCAAGGCACATACCTTATCTGGATGTTCACAAGGTATGTCCTTTTAGTAACATTATTGTCTTGGATTAACAAATCCTCAAGGAATTTCCTCTTCAACTACTCTTACTTATTCGATGTCATACCTTGTCCTCAAAGAGTATCGGTATCAGTCTTAGATGCTTACTCAATCCTCCATTCTTTCTTCATAAAGAAGACAAGAATGTTGTGTGTCTATCTCTCCCTCTCAACTAGGGAGGATCTACTCACTCTTATAAAAGGAATATAACCAAGCTCTCTCTTACCTAGGGACTTGCCCAAGCTCCCTCTAAACTAGGGACTTGTTACCAACAATGATTATATGCTCTTCGGTGGAGATCATGGTACTATCAATTGCTTGTAGGGCTCCTCCTTTCTACACATCATGTCATGGATGAACTTTAACTTCTTCATCATGGACCCATCTTCTTCTAGAACTTCTTCAAAGAGCATCAACCATCTTCTTTATCATTTCCCTTCAATGAAACATAAAGTTGAACCAATAGTCATGTCATCTTTTTTCTTCATCGGGAAGTAACCTTCTAGTCCACATCTAGTTATCCTTCATACATCTATTTCTTCCAAGTCATGTTTCTTTCAAGATATTTCATCCAAACTCATGATTACTAGTTGTAGGTGACTCTCTACAACCCTCTTTCAGTAGCCCTATTTCAACCCAACCAAATGTTTTCTCAATAATCAAAATGAACATTAAATTAAAGTTACCTCTTTATGATGGTCGTTCGTCATGACATCTACTCCTTGCGACATCAACATCCTTTCGCATATTGTATGAATCCATCTCCAAGGCATATATTACCAAGGTTCTCCTTCTCCAACATGCATATTAAGGTCTTCATACCTTCTCTATGGAGATGTCATAGCTAATTCTTCTTGTTATCAGATGTTGATCACTTATCTTATCCTAAGAGACTATATATACATCTTTCATGAACTCTTCTTTCACCTTCTTCACATATTGCTTTCTTAGGATCTTTTATACATAGTTCTTTCAGCATAGGAACCATGATTGCCAACCACCTCATATTCTTCATGAGGTCATATCATGTCAATATGTAGAAGAGTTCAAGGCACATCTCATGCATCATTATAATGGAAGAGTTTCTTCTTCTTTCAACATGCTCATGAGATAGAGCATTTTAACCATTATATCTACAACCATATGATGACATGACTTTATCTATCAATAACCAAATATATACATACCTCTTTCTTCATGTGGTCATCTAGAGCAGCTTCCCTTTTTCTTCCCTGAAGATGAAAATGCTTCAAAAAACTTGACATGCCACACATTTTTGTCATCACACCATCATCCTTCTAAATTGTGGATCCCACACTATGTGGAATGTAGACCACCTATGTGATGCTTCTTCTAGGTACAGGTGAATCTTCTAACAAAGATTTCAATGGAGGACCTTGATGATCCTCATTCTGCAAATGCTTATTTCTAATAATGATCCTATCTTGCTAGATGACTTTATCCAATCATTCAACATGTTACCTCAGGTACCCTTCTATGCTTCCAATGAAGATGTCATGAGCTACTTCCTTTCTATCATGTACTATGACTACTTCAACCATATATACTTCTACTTTGGCTACCCTTCCATGCCTTAATGATGATGACATCTCAATTTTTGATGCAATGCAACCTATCATGCTTGTGGCGCTTTCCATCATGACTGTTATCTTCTATAAACTGAAAAGAACTAAGTGGAGAAGAATTTATTAGTCATAATAAAGGTCTTTCACTTCCTCCTTTGTTTTCTTCTTTTCTGGTTCTTCTACTTCTTCGATGACATGAGCTTCATTTGTTTCGTTTCTCTTTTTCTTATCCTTTTTTAGTTTAAGACAATTCCTTTTGAAATGCCCATATTCATTACATTCATAACATTGAATCTTAGACATGTCGATTTTCTTTCGAATTTTTTTTCAAGACTTCCCTTTCTTCCTTGCCATAGCTACATATGTTTGAATTTGTTCACTTGATCCAACGTCGTTATTTTCCTTCAATCTGGTTTCTTCAATATTGCATGATGACCATAGCTCATTGAATGGGGTAGTTTCCTTCTTTCCATAGATACTAGATACAAAGTTTCCCCATTCATCAGGTAGTGTGTTGAGCACAACGATGGTCATTTCACGATCAACCATTAGTTCTCCTATCTCTTGTAGTGAATCTCTTATTTGAGATACCCTCATAAGGTGTGAGGCTACCCCTTCTTCCTTTGATACCTTCATCTTCTATAGTTTGGTTCTTAATGATATAACTTCTCCTGCAGTGCATACAAAGAACAATTCTACCAGCTTTTCATAGATCTTTTTCATTGTCTTCAACTTTGCTAGATAAGCAATGAGGGAATTCTTGATTGACTCAATAAGGATTCTTTGAGCCATTATTTCTCATTTCATGTACTTTGATAGTACTTGAGATTACTCTTGAGAAGGTTTCATGATAGAGCCCTTGACATATTCACTTACTTCATTTTCTATGAGGATCAAATCTATCATCTTCTTCCATGCAAGGTAATTTGATGAACCAACAAATTTGTTGTTCTCCTTGCAGAAAGAAGTCATCATAGATTGAGACATAAAATATAGAATACTTACTTGCCAAGTGAAGGTGCTACTTTGATGAAGATATCTTCAACTTGATGCCTTCTTGATGATGTTGACTTTCAAGACTCCTTTGTTGTTGACAATTGAGGATGCCTTCTTGATGATTTTTCTTTCTTCAAAAGACAACACTTATTCTTCAAGATGGGGAGAGATGATCTTCTTCAAGGATGTTTGAGATGTGATCTTTTCTTCAATATGAGGGATATTACTTTGATTTCCTTGGTGATGATGAAGTGTTATTTCTTGCTTCCTTTGGATTGATGATTGTAGAATGCTTCAAGTGTAGAGTCCTTCTTTGAATGGAGGTAGGGTCTTTGAGGTCTCCTTCTTCTTCCAAGGGTTGTGATGATGTGAACCTTGTGATGTGATAGATAGTTCTCCTTGATGGATTTTTCTTTCCTTATTGCTCTCCTTATGCTCAACCCCTATGTATCCTTCTTCAATTGGATGATCTTCAAGTTATCTTTCCTTGTTATTGTCACCTTATCTCTGATACCATGTTGAGAAATCTAGGGCAGCTAGATTAGGGTGATTTCTCTTACTTTGATATCTGCTTGTGATGTTCTTCTACTTAACTTCATGTACTTATAGTTAAATTATTCTTTCACTTGATTATTATTGTGTTCTTATCATCAAACAACTACCAAACTACGAAGATCAATGAGATAAGAGGACACAAAATGTAGGTTGCTAGCCAGGGCCAAAACCTCTCCTAAGAGGAAAACCCACAACAATTCTTCTCTTCTCATAGAATCTTCAAGTGGTGAATTCCAAGACCTAAGACTCTTGTCAAAGACCTCTCCAAGACCAAGTCAGCTTCTCCTTTACATGAGCTTGTCCTTCACAAAGTCAACCCAGGTCAATCTACTTCAAACCTTAAAATTTCGGCCTCTGCTTCAGATTTTTGATCACTGTTTCAGGACTACAATTTTTGGCCTCTACAGCAGAAACCCTAGCTGGCACGTGTCAGAAGATGATGGTGATTTTTCCTCCTTTCTCATTCGCTTAGTTTGATCTCCTTTCCTTGATAACTTAGCCTTCAATCTTGATGTTGCCTGACCCTAAACTTGGCTCCTTGATGTTACTGCAATTCGGTCTTGCTGCAACTCAAAGATGCTCTAATTCTACTTCGCATGTGTGGGGGATTTAGCCCTAAAACATTCCTTGAACCTTTGGTTTTTTCGCCTTCTTGTTCTCTTCTTCTTCATTGAATTATTCTTGTCCTTCTTGTACTTGTATGAACTTCTTGGATGTCCTCTCAAATGAGGTCAAGCTTTCATATATATAGGCTTCTTGTGAGGTCGAGTTGCTCTTCATGAGGCCAACTTGTCTATGCTTAGGGTGACTTATCTTATGCAGGTCAACTTGCTCTTGGAAGAGGATATTTGACTCTTTTGACTCTAAATAAATTTATTTTACATGATACAAAGTGCCCAATGGGGTCTTTCATATATGACAATGACTCAATTGACTTCTTAACTCCATGACAAACCCTAGAAGCACCCAATGGGTGCTTGACCTACAAATAAATTGACCTTGAGCATGAAACTCATGCTACAAAAATAATAATAATAAACTTTCTTTCTTTTTACAATATACAAGAATCAAGAGTACATTTCATATTTATGACGACCAAACCTAGTTACATACTTCAACAGATTTAACCTACAAATAGGCTGAAATTTAAAACTTGAAAACTAAAAATTATAACTTAAAAAAAAATACATGGATTGTTGGAAAAGTAACTAGGCTCAATCTTCATAATTATCATTGTGCTCATATCATTATGTATTTCACAAAAAACAAAAAGAAGAAAAAGAAAAATTTATTATTATTATTTTCTAGTGAAACCTTGTTCTTCATGCTTCTAGGGTTTATTGAGTCAAAAGAAATTTGTCATGAGTCAAAGTAGCATTTAGACTTCTTGTATGAAAAAAGTAAAGTAAAAATATTATTTTTGAGTCGAAAGTGTCACCACAAGACCAATTTGGATCTCCTTGGGAACAAGTCTGCCTAGGCTCCAAAAGCCACCTATTCAACCTCCTGGATGTGTATATATAAAAGAAAACTCGACCACTTTCGAGATTATTCATTCACTTACATAGATTGAACTTTCTACCAAGACAAGAAGGAAAAACTAGTGAAGACAAAGGAGAGAGGAGGATAACAAAGGAGAGAGAAGATGAAGAATTTTCTGCCCTAGTTCTGCAATTTTTTCTGAGGTATTGTGGGCCTGAAATTTCAAGGATTGAAAAAGCAGGAGCTGAAATTTCAAGAGATGACCATATTTCATATGTTTGACCAAAGTTGACTTTGATGACTTAGACTTGATGGAGAAGCTTTGAAGGAGGACTGACTTGGGTTTGTGTGGTAGTCTTTGTCTTGGTCTTGGGTCTTGGATACCTCACTTTGATCTAATTCTATAATAAGAGGATTTTCTTAGGTTTTCCCCCTTGTGGGGTTTTTCCCTATCTTGGAGCATATATCTTGTGTTCTTTGTCTTTGTGATCTTCATGTTTATGGTTTTGGTAATTTTTTGATGAAGAAAACATAATAAAAGTAACAAGAAGCCAACAAACATTCACATGCAACTATCAAGAGAAATCATCCTAATCTACTAGTTTCTCAACATGTTATCAAAGCTAAGGACTATGAAAGGCAGTCTGAAGATCACATCTTGTTGGCACATTCGAAGACACTTCTACAATAGTTACAAGCCTAAAGAAGAAGACATGAAGCAAGAATAATCATTCTCTAGAACACATTGATGGAAGCTCTCCTTTGACAAGTAAGTACTCTAAGACCAAAGCTTATTCTCTATCAGATATTTTCCTGTGTGATGCAAAGACTCATGAAACAACAACTCAAATCATTCATACCTTCATTCGAGTTTGATGTGCACTATTTCTTCAAGCTATCTAAGACATCATTATATCAGCATGACATGTTATTTCGTTACAACTTGGATTGAGAGCTCTAAGACAATATCACCAGAAACAGGAGTCTGAACTCTTTGGCAAACTATTATAGGCATTACCTAAAAGGTTCTATGGCACTGTGATTATATACAAGTTCTAAAATTACATACCTAATGGAAGGAGAAAAAAATTGCATTTGAAGTATATGACCTCACTCAAGCAAGAAAGGGAGGTTAATTCCTATGATATGTGAAGTATCCAAAGTTTTGTGATATATGAAGTTCTATTTTGAATTTTGATAAGACCTACTCAAATGGTCTATAATGAACAAAGAAGGGTGAGACTATGGTACATAAGAAGTATTTGAGGGCTCTTTGAGACATGCGAACCATCTATGATAATGTCAACATTCATTGTCGAAAGATAATTTGATGCAAATACAATCTACAAAACAAGAATTCATAATAATGTCGAGCATCCACTTTTGAGTCATCCTACAACACTATAGTTTTATGTGGACAATCTACATCAATGGAAAAGGAAAGAAGCATATATAACAAATCTGAAGTTATATAACCCTGAGGAAAGTTTGAAATTAATTCTAGAATGAGACATAGAAATTCTAAAGATTGTTTTGCATATTTTGAAGTTAATCTTTAGGCTAAGCCCTAGAGAGGACAATGATTGGATAATTATTTAGAACATGAAGAATAGACTTGTAACATTTTGAAACAATGGAAGGGACTGAAATTATAAAGCTCACCTCAGAAGTACAAATATGAGAAAGTAGCTAAGACATATACTTAAGGCAAGGACAAAAGTTAAAACATGTCACCTTGTTGTGATAAGTAAGATCATCTCTGAAGTTATAGACCAAGAAGTTGAGGAGCAGACTTATCAAAGAAGCAATGTTATATCTTCCTAAAGCAAGGATTGTGATATATGAAGTTTATCTTTGTAGTACAAACATGTGAAGTAGCCACTAAGAATATTTTCCTATACATAACAAACAAATGGATCTCACCATGAAGTCAACCTATTATAATTTTTGAAGTATGAGAAGCATAGGATTTTGCTTAAACATTTTTGCATTTCATATCCTAGGACAAAGGACTGGGATCTATATTCAACCTTTTGAAGAAAATATGAGACCTGAAGTGTGGATAGAAATGAATGAAGTGTGAACAACCTAGTACCACACTCAAAGGCTATAATGGAGAATAGGTAAAGTTAAAGGAGGTATGTATAGACTATGTTCATTTGCAATCAGTAGTGATGCTAATTTCTTGAAAGATAGTAATGTACCTTAGAAAGGATTTTTTAGATATATCATTAGCATTTTGAAGTCTTTCCTTGCATATAAGAACTAGGAATAAAATGAATTCTATAAAGAGCTTGCTAATGGTACTTCTAGGGTTTGTGAATATATAGAACTTGCATTTTGAAAGCAAAAAGATCTTAAAGATTTTTATTGGCATTTAGGGTTTATGAACCCTAGTAGAGTTTGGATCAAGAAGATCCCTAGAAGAAAAACCCTATCTTATCATGTATGTTGTTAAAGGTAGATCTAACCCTCAATGTTTAATGTGAGAACAAGGTTTGTGAACAGGTCCAAGATTAAAAAGAAGATAATCCTTCTCAAACATAAGTGTTGATTTGGGGTAGCATCAAATGTGCTCTAGCCATGAAAATTGATGGAGAGGCTAAAGCACATGAGATCTACAAGACCCAAAAATGGTTCGAGCAGATTCTAACCGGTTTGGGAGATATTAAAATAATTAATATTTTTAATGAAGCTCCTAAGTCTAAACTTAGGAAAAATAAAATATTAATAGGTATTAATATAAAATTGGGTTAGAAGGGTCCAAAATTCATGAATCAAGCCAAATCTAATCTTAGCCATTGATTAGAGATTTAATCTCAGTTGTTGATGGACCAATGAGAAAAGTATAAGAAGAGGCTTGAGGGTCAGTTGGAGAACACATTGAGAGAGACCAGTCAGTTCGATTTTTAGAGCGGAGTTAGCTGAAAAATTCGAACTAGTGGTCTAGAAAGCAGCAGGAGGCAACAAGTACAGAACAAAGGGTCGGGAACAACACCAAAAGACCAGCGTAGACGTTGGAGAGGCAGACGCAGAGGCCACATCAGATTGCGCAGTCAATAGAGGGCCTGTGTGGGTTACGCAAATAGGCTCAGTGCCGACGCAGAGAGGCAGGGGCTGACGCAGAGTGTCTGGGAGCTACGCAGAGGTCAGCCAGGCTGACGCAGAGTGTTTGGGAGCTACGCAGAGGTCAGCCAGGCTGACGCAGAGAATGGGAGAAGTGCTGGAGAATTTTCTCTCTGTTTGGTAAGCCAGTTTGGCACGTTGTTATACTGAAGAATTACTAAATAATAAAATCCTCCTTTGCTGCATCAGTTTTCCCACATTGGGTTTTTCTGGGGACTAATGTCCAAAATATCTGTGTCAATGTGTTGATTCTTGTGCATGTGTTTGTTTTTGTATTATGGTGTGATATCTGCAGCAGAATTTATTGTAATGTTTATTGAAGATATTTCATAAATAACTTATTGGAAAATAAGTAGGTAAAGTAAATCAGTTGTTGTAGTGATAGAATTTTCACATGGTATTAGAGCAAGTAATCAGAAACAGGAAGGGAAAATCAATTATGGGTCGAGACCATGATGCAGAGGCATCTACGTCAGGAGACTCCCACAGATTTTCAGAAAATTGCACAAGAGAAAGTGATTTCGATTTCTTTATGTTGGCTTCTAGGCTAGAAGAAGAAGTGGCTTGTATGACTAGTTCTGCATCATCAGAGGTATGGTATATAGACAATGGAGCCTCTTGGCATATGATGGAAATCCAGGAATGTTTCTCAGATTATCAGGAGAAGAAGATGAACTTTCAGATCACCATGGGGAACAAGGCAAATTGTACTCTAGTAGGGAGGGGTACCATAGTTTTTAAAACAAAATCAAGAGAGCAGTTTCGTGCTACAAATGTGTTGCATGTATCAGGATTGGGGATGAACTTACTTTCTGTGTCGCAACTTCAAGGCAAAGGCTATGACGTCTTCTTCATCAATGAGAAAGTATACATCAAACACCCAAGCTAGAAAAAGAAAATGCAAATCGGGACCAAAAGTAACAGGTTGTATAGACTACAACTAGAATCACCAATGGCACTAATAGGCAGTCATGGAGACAAGGATTTGAACAAACTATGGCCCAAAAGAATGGGACATTTGCACCATGGAGCTCTGATAATTCTCAGGAGCAATGTAACATGAATTCCGGATCTTAGTACAGAACGAGATGATGTATGTAGAGGATGTGTTCTAGGAAAGTATGCCAAAGCAGCATTTCCTAGAAGTAAAAACAGGGCCAAGAGTGTACTAGGATTGATACACTCAGATATTTGCGGACCTATGTCCACTAAAGCTCTTAGTGGTGTTGAGTACTTCCTTACCTTCATTGATGACCACTCAAGGAAAACTTGGATTTATTTTTTGAAAACCAAGGATGACATTTTCAGTCGATTCAAAAAGTTCAAGGTTGTGGTGGAGAATCTGACTGGGAAGAAAATAAAAGTTTTGTGCTCAGATAATGGTGGAGAGAATGTCGATAGGGACTTCACTTATTTTTGTGCTAAGGAGGGCATCAAAAGAGAGTGGACAACTCCTTACAATCCGGAGCAGAATGGAGTGGCAGAAAGGAAGTACAGGACTATTGTAGAAGCAACGAGGACCATGATGTATGATCAGGATATGCCAAAATTCATGTGGGTAGAAGCATGCAACATAGTAGTCTATGTTTAGAACAGGACTCCCCATCGGGCATTGGGCAAGATTACTCTAGAGAAAGTTTTCACAAGGAAGACAACTGAAATCAGTGATTTCAGGATATTTGGGAGTTTAGCATATTGTCGTGTAACCGAGGAAAAGAGGACAACGCTGGGTCAAACTGCAAAAAAAGAGATATTTAGTGGGATATAGCGAGAACGCTAAGGCATACATAATCTATCTTCCAGGGAGCAGGAAGGTAGTGGTTTGATGAGATGTGAAGTTCATGGAAGAAAGGGCTTTCAAAAAATCTCGAGGAATGCCTTCCGAGGAGCAGTCAAAAGAGGAGTTGTTGGTTAAACCTCTTCAACCAACGGAAGTAAAAATTCTTCCTCAAGTCAGGAAGATTCATAGGATGAGGAGGAGCTAACAGAAGCACTTTTAGCAGAGAAGGAACTAGCAGGGTACTTCATCAGATTCTGCGAGATGCAGAGGACTTCATCAATGTGCCAAGAAACAATAAGAGGGAGTGAAAGCAGCCAAACAGATATTAGGCTTTAGTAGCTCAGGATGGGGAGCCTGCCAGTTTCCAGGAGGCAACTCAACATCATTTTTGGTTGGATGTGATGGTAGAGGAGTACAACTCCATAATGGTGAACGATGTATGGGAGGTAGTGCCAAGGCTTCAAGACAAATCAGTGGTAGGTTTGAGATGGATCTACAAGATCAAATACGCTACAGACGGCAGTGTTGAGAAATATAAAGCCAGGTTTGTGGCTAAGGGGTATGCTCAAAAGGAAGGAATTGATTATGAAGAAACCTTCGCCCCGATAGCCAAGTATACATCTATTAGAACCGCGATATCTCTTGCAGCACAGATGGGGTGGCAGATTCACCAGATCGATGTCAAAACGGAATTTTTGAACGGGGTGATAGAAGAAGAGGTATACATTGAACAACTAGAGGGCTTTGAGACACATGAGAAGAAGTTTCATGTATGATGATTGAAGAAAGCCTTGTATGGGCTGAAATGGGCACCTAGAGCATGGTATGGTCAAATCAATGGCTACTTGTAGGAGATGGGATTTGTCAAAAGTGACGCAGATTCAAATCTCTGCTATCTGGTCGTAGAGAATGAGCCGCTAATCTTAGTATTGTATGTGGATGATCTCTTTCTGACAGGATCATCCAGGCTCATTGGGGATTGTAAGAAGAATCTATCCACAGAATTTGATATGAAGGACTTGGGACAAATGCATTATTTCCTAGGGTTGGAAGTTTGGCAGCAAAAGGGAGAGATCTTCCTTGGGCAAGGGAGATATGTTATAAAAATCCTGAAGAGATTCAGGATGGAGGACTGTAGACCTATGGCTACTCCAATGATCACCAACTGGAAGAAGAATGATGCATCAAAAGACAAAGATGTTGATCCCACCTTATACAGGCAACTCATAGGGTCCCTGATGTATCTGGTCAATACCAAGCACGACATTTGCTACGCTGTCAACACCCTCAGTTAGTTCATGGTGGAACCGAAGAGGGCGCACTGGATAGCAACCAAACATGTTTTCAGGTATTTACAGGGAACAGTCGATTATGGACTCTTGTACACCAAGAGTAAGGTTATTAGATTGAGTGGATTTACTGATGCAGATTGGGCAGGAAGTTCAGTGGATCAGAAAAGTACCTCTGGGTACTGTTTCAACATTGGATCAGAAATGACCTCCTGGTGCAATAGGAAACAAAAATTTGTGGCTCTGAGCTCATCTGAGGCAAAATATATGGCAGCGAGCACAGCGTCGTGTGAGGCCATATGGCTTAGAAAGTTGCTTGTGAACCTATTCAGAAGAAAAATGGAGGCAACCAGGATCATGTGCGATAATTAGAGTTGCATCAAGCTCTTTGAGAATCCAGTGTTTCATGATGGGTCAAAGCATATTGATATCTGATGTCACTTTGTCAGAGACTGTGTCCAACGAGGAGTTGTACAGTTGCGCTACACTCCGACAGGAGAACAAGTGGTAGACATCCTCACCAAGGCCCTTAGAAGAACAAAATTGATTACTTCAAGGAAAAGATGGGGATGATAAGGAATCCATTTCAGTAGCAGAAATGGGGGTTATGTTGCAATGCAAATACAGTGTTGGGGAGAAGGACCAACAAAAGCACGGATGCAGAGGGAGTTGCAGTGCAAATGCAGTGTTAGGAGAAAGGACCTGCAGCAGCACGGATGTAGAGGGAGTTATCGTACAGATGCAGCAGTGGCAGTAGTAGGGCCATGGGAAGCAGTACAGGATGCAGCAGTGCAGAGGATTTTGGGCAGGGAAGCCTAGCATCAACACAGGGACCGATGTTGGATGATCAGGGTGATACTCAGTGAGGAGTGTCACTAGAGCACAATCCTCGCTAAGAGGGAGTGTTGATTTGGGGTAGCATCAGATGTGCTCTAGCCATGAAAATTGGTGGATAGGCTAAAGCACATGAGATCTCCAAGACCCAGAAATGGTTTGGGCAAATTCTAACTGATTTGGGAGATATTAAAATAATTCATATTTTTAGTGAAGTTCCTAAGTCTAAACTTAGGAAAAATAAAATATTAATGGGTATTAATATAAAACTGGGTTAGAAGGGTCCAAAAGTCATGGATCAAGCCAAATCATATCTTAATCGTTGATTAGAGATTTAATCTCGGCCATTGATAGACCAATGAAAAAGGTATAAGAAGAGGCTTCAGGGTCAGTTGGAGAACACACTGAGGGAGACCAGTCAATTCGATTTTTGGAGCAAGGTTAGCTGAGAAATTCGAACTAGAGGTCTGGAAAGCAGTAGGAGATAGCATGTACAGAACAGAGAGTCGAGAACAACACCAGAATACCAGCACAGACTTGGAGAGGCATACGCAGAGGCAACAGCAAACTTCGTTGTCACTAGAGGGCCTGCATGGGTGACGCAGAGAGGCAGGGGCTGACGCAGAGTGTCTGGGAGCTACACAGAGGTCAACCAAGCTGACACAGAGACTGGGAGAAGTGCTGGAGAATTTTCGCTTTGTTGGGTAAGCCAGTTTGGCATCCTGTTGTACTGAAGAATTGTTGAATAATAAAATCCTCCCTTGCTGCACCAGTTTTCCCACATTGGGTTTTTCTGGGGACTATCGTCCAAAATATCTATGTCAATGTGTTGATTCTTGTGCATGTGTTTGTTTCTCTATTACAGTGTCATATCTACAACATAATTTAATTTAATGTTTATTAAAGGAATTTCATAAATAACTTACTAGAAAATAAGTAAGTAAAGTAACTAAGTTGTTGCAGTGATAGAATTTTCACAATAAGTAGTCGATATCTCCTTGTTTATTATCTTTGTGCCTTGTCCTTTTTTTTTTCTTTCATGGTCTTCTAATAAAGATTGCAGGTTAAGGAAAGTTCTATTTGAAACTTAATTAGCAAATGAAATATTTGAAAGAACGTGGCAGAGCATGAATATTGTGAAGGAAGGAGTAGTTTGATGTATGCATCAAAGAAGACAATTAGATGGAAAATCGTTTGCTAACCTCAGATGGAAAGAGGGAAATGTAAAGATCTTGATGGACATGATATTAATTGAAGCATGGCAGAAAGCCCACAAAAGCTTGTGACCAAAAGAGATGATTATCTAGGGCAATGTCCTTAAGCAAGAAGTTGAAGAGTTCTAGTATTTGACTGGTTCGTTCCAAGAACACTTTAAAATTGACAATAATGATGTTGATAAATTGAAAGTTCAAGAACATGAAGCAGAGCTATGTTGTAATATAAAGATAGAACATGCAAAGGAATGGTGACCTCAGAGGGGGCGAGCAGTAGAATTTGACATTTGATTTGGCAACTCTAATGATGCTTTTGTTCAAGATATGTTTTGGTTCCCTAGAAAGACATATTGCAATAGTATATGATAAGGCTGGAAAGATAGCAATTGAGATAATTTGTTGGATGATATTAATGTACCTACAGTTGTTTGGTTTGATCAAGGAACACATGGATTGTGTCTAAAACACTAATGATGGCTTGGAAGAGCATGAGGGCAAAATTGATATTTGGAACGTTGATATGACTTATTGAAGAATATGATGCAAAACTCTGTTATGAAGGATAGAAGGCATGTACAAGCAATTGTGAGGAAGTTTGGCTCCTTGAAGATAATAGATGAACCATTTGATGACAAAGTTGTATGAAGATTGTCAAGATTCAGGAAGGTCGAAGTTTGATATGATGTGATGTTGTTAAGAGCCAAGAAGCCCTACAAGTTACTACTAAGATCTCCATAGAAGAATAAGTAGTTGATGAATGAGACAAGCTTAAGCTTGTGGTTATATCTCCCTTGTTGAGAGGGAGTAAGGATCTCCTCCCTGCTTGAGAGGAAGTAAGGATTACCTTCTTGGTTGAGAGGGAGTGATGAGGGCCATCGTATTCTCCATTTGTCATGCATTAGGCCAGGTCTAATAGTCGCAAGTCTAGTGAAGGCATTGGTAGGGAGAATGGAGGATTGGATAAGCATTTGGGATTGATAATTCTTAAGGTATGGTATCCAAGATAAAAGTAGTCATGAGGACTGATACACTTTAAGGATAGGGCAGGGTATCCAAGATAAGAGTAGGCCTGAGGAGGACTGATATTCTTTGAGGATTGGGAATCCAAGATAAGAATAGTCCTATAAGGACATACCTAGTGAACATCTGGATGGGGTACGTTCCTTGAAAGGCGGTGGTGGTGTTCAAATGTATGCATCCTAGCATTGTAGTCTAATCTAGTGGAGATTTAGAGTTTATCAGTTAAGGCCTTGCTATTTTGTAATTGGCAATGTTGGTTATGATGATGATGCTTATCAATCCAAACTCTTCTTATGAGAATATTTCAATTTGAGTATTCGTGTATCCTGTTGCGTAATTATGAATACCTTCCTAGTTAAGAGGGAGCGTTGGAAAAGTAACTAGGTTCGATCCTCATAATTATCATTGTATTTATATCATTATGTATTTCATGAAAAAACAAAAAGAAGAAAAAGAAAAATTTATTATATTTATTTTCAGTCAAAGCATGTTCTTCATGCTTCTAGGATTTATTGAGTCAAAAGAAACTTGTCATGAGTCAAAGTCCCATTTGGACTTCTTGTATGAAAAAAGAAAAAATAATTATTTATTTTGAGTCAAAAGTGTCACCAAAAAACCAAGTTGGCTCTCCTTGAGAACAAGTCGGCTAGGGCTCCAAAAACCACCTATTCGACCTCCTGGAAGTGTATATATAGAGGGCAACTTGACCACGTTGGAGACTATCCATTCACTTATCATATGCATTGATCTTTGTACCAAGACAAGAAGGAGATACTAACGAAGACAAAGGAAAGAGGAGGACGAAGGAGAGACAAGATTAAGAATTTCCTGCCCTAGTTCGGCAAATTTTTCCGAGGTATTGCAAGCCCGAAATTTCAAGGGCCGAGATTCAGGCGCTAAAAAAGCAAGAGCTGAAATTTCAAGAGATGACCAGATTTCAGATGTTTGACCAGAGTTGACTTTGATGACTTTGACTCACTGGAGAAGCTTTGAAGGAGGGCTGACTTGTGTTTGTGTGGCAGTCTTTGTCTTGGTCTTGGGTCTTGGATATCTCACTTTTATCTGATTCTATAAGAAGAAGATTTTCTTGGGTTTTCCCCCTTGTGGGGTTTTGACCTGGCTTGGAGCCTATATCTTGTGTTCTTTGTCTTTGTGATCTTCATGTTTATGTTTTTGGTAATTGTTTGATAAAGAGAACATAATAAAAGTAATAAGAAGCCAACAAATATTCACAAGCAATTATCAAGTAAGAGAAAACATCCTAATCTACAAGCATATTGGTTTCTCAACATGGACAACAATGAAATATGGATTTTTTCAAGTGAAACGTCTTACCTGGAAATGAAAACTAGTTGCCTTAGCCTCTTCCTAAAGATGCCAACTCCACTAGACAACTCAAAAATAGCTCCAAACCAACTCTTTGTTGTTACACTGCTGCTGCAAAATCTCAACACTCTCAAAGCTCACAATGAAGTTCACAAAAACTCCAAATGATGTGAGGCAAGTGAGAAGGGAGGTATGATTTTATAGGCTTGAAGGGGTTGTTTGGGTCACAGCAACCCTAAACCACTCTAGTTGGGTTTGTGGCCGCACATGTGCGAGTTGTCAATGACCGGGTCAAGTTATGATGAAATTGAGCTATTCATACCAGTTCATACCGTTTTGGTGCCAAATCAGTTCATTCATGGCCAACCCACCAGTTTAGTACCAAACTAGAGTCTACCTCGGCCCAAACCAGGGTCATTGGCCAGGTTGACCTCCGAGCCTAATGAACTGGCCAATTTGATCAAGCAGCAGTTCAACCCAGCAGGGTTTTAAAACCATGGGTCGGTGCAGCATGACCTACTCAACCAGTTCAAGATGGGACTGGCTGTTTTGTACTGATTTGGTACCAAACCAGTACAAACCATCCCATCAATCTAGGTTGCTGGTCAGTTTGATATCTGACCCTGTCCAACCAGCCAGTTTGGCTGGTTCCAATTCAAATCAGGCTGGGTTTTTTAAACCATTATCCCATTTCATCATTGATTGTTGGTGCACATGCACTAAAATTTAAAGGAAGCGTTCTCAAAGGCTTCCTTTTCAAATAAGGAATGTCCCAAAAAAAACATTTTTTCAACAAGGAAAGTGATTGGACAAATAATATCGACTTTACATTTCTTGTAAATACCATGGTCCATCTTTGACGAAAAGCTCATGATTAGGATGCAAATAAGATAATTATCCACTACATTAGCACAATAATTGAATAATGTTCTTTACATTCTATGTAGCAGAAAAGTTATTACATCTGCCAGAAATTTCAAAATAATTGCTGTAATATTCATGATAAGGTCCCAAATACTTTGACTGAATGCTGTAACTAACAAAGATTTTGAGTATTGACGTAGAGGCAAAGTGGTTTTTGTATCCCTTGCATTTTTATATAATGCTTTGCTCCAATGAAGAAATAGTGACTGCGGTCAAAAACTCAAGACAGTTTTACCAACTGCAATTACAAGTTCCTGTCGTTTCATTTCATCCAGCACAAGCAGAGCTTTCTCGCTAGATGCTCTCAAGTTCTCATAAACCAAATGTGCCACAGCACGAAAATGCTTCTGAAATAGTAAAATATCCAGAAACATAAATTTTTAAATCATTGTTTCAAGTTAATGGCAGTTCAAATTGAGAAATAAATCGAAATCATGATATGAATGTTTCTCATGCTTGATTAATGAAAGAGGAACAGCAATTTTAGTATCACTGCAGCAAGTTAAAATGGGTGAGTTTGGCTTGTTATAGTATGCTCTCTTCCAATGTAATTGGTATTTCTACCACACCATTGATTCGTTGAACCTTTAAGACTACTTTGTCCCCCACAACGTAATCATCCAAAATTTTGGAAAGATATGATACATTCTTTATCTGCATCAGCAAATGGAAATACATAACATCGATTTGTGAATGAGTGATTGTAAATTGATTTTTCATTTGTCATAGGAAATGGAAAAATAGGTAATGCATTTAAGAATGAAACAGGAAAAATGGTTATCGAGGGGCAGGGACAATTTGCATACCCAACCTTTGACATGTTGATGTAAGCTGTAATTTTGTTCATTAATGAAATATAAGATGCATTTTCCAAAAGCAAAATGAATGGCTCTGGAATGGATTCATACCGTATGATTGTCGATGGAAACAATCACATCACCAAGAATTATTTTACCAGCAAATCCTCTCTTTGTTGGAATCATCCCTGCCTTTGCTGCAGCACTGTTTTCCGGAACCTTTGATATATACCACAGCATGAAAGTCATTTGTAAGTACTAGAGTACAAGGAACAAGAAGAAATTTAATCATAATGGCATGCTCACGTGTTTTCTCTCTATTCACAAAAATCTTGAGGCAAAGAATAACCTTACCGATAGAACAAGAGCTCCACTTCTCACGTTTAATTGATTTGCAATTACCTCAGGGGCTATATCTACATTTAAACCTGGTCGCATCACCTGCCCATCAATTCAGAATAGCAATTAGCATATTGCCACATTATTGGGATATCTTATAGCGAATATATCATTCCACGATGTGTTTCTTCCTTTACTAGGACTTCACTTAATTTGAGGTTATTTTATATAATGCCAGCATAAGAAGCACAGTGATATGTCCTTGGACATTCAATAATCGTTTGAACTATGCAAGTTCAAGTTCTGAGACAAGTAACAGCATACAGCCCCCAGGGGTGCCATGTCTGTATGCTGTGTGTCAGATGTTTGGAATGTGTCCTAAAACAAGACACATGCCCTAGATGTGTCTATGGAAAAGGAGACATGTGGGAACTTAATGGCATTTTTTTTCCACCCTTTTTTTGTCATTTGCAACCGCAGGGAAGGTGCTCTCATGGCCAGTTATTGTGCAGGTGAAGCGTAAATCAAGATTTGAAGGGATTCCAATTGCTTTGAAGGTGGATCAGCAAACCAGATTCTTTCCTTTTTCCAACAGCAGCATTTTTTTCATTCATTCCATAGCAATCATGGCTGAATCAACAAGGGCAACTTGTAAAGGTCAAAGGAAAGGGAGGAATGCCTACCCTATTTTGTATTTGCCAGTGACATTCCCACCTATAGCATCAATGACTTAGCATGTATTGGAAATTGGTAGCTTCAGTCAGTATTTTTCATGGTCAAAATTGAAAAAGAAAATTAATATTTTCCAGCTTGTCCAAGTCGGCCCCACAACTTGAAGGGGTTTGACCTTAAAGTCAAAACCCACCCATATATATTGGCATTCGAATGACCTCATTTGGCATCACATCTCACTCATTCATTCGAACAATCAAGGAGATTTGTTCACATGTGCGAGGAGAAATGGGGAGGATTGAATTCTGTGTTGACCAGCTCATTTGACTTCTGTTGACCAGCATTGACATGATTTGTTTCTCTTGTTTGATCGAGTTGTTGACTGAAGTTTGAAGGCCGAATTCTCTGTTGTTCATTGACTATCTTTGACCAAAGTTCTGCCTCTGTTCTGGGCATTGACCGAGAGTTGACTGTAGGTCAACTTCTGAAGTATAACCGAAATCTTGACTGTGGAATTGCAGGCCAAATTTTCACCCATTTGACCAGTAGCCTCAGGCCAGAATTTAGCCCTCTTGTGCAGACTTTGACTGTGAGCAATCACTGACTTTTCTCTCTCATTTGGCTGGTTTTGACTTGGATATTATTGAGGTCAAAGATTGGCAATTTGATGGGACTATTCTGATGTACAATTGATGAATTGAACTCTCTCTCATAAGGAAAGATTACCGGGTTTTCCCCCTTGTGGGGTTTTGTCACAATAAATTTTGTTGTCTCTTGATTTATTATTTTCTGTGATCTCTACTGCTCTATTGAAGTTAATGGTTGAAATTTTCAAGTATAACTGCTTAATGATTGGAATTCTCTAAAGAAGTCAAATTGTATCATTGGAAGTAGTTATCAGTTTGAAAATTGCTCTAGTCTTGTTTGCTACTAGAAAATCAACATGGTATCAGAGCTTCGGTGAAGGAGAAGAGCATTGAGATCACCTTAAAGAGCATTGAGATCACCTTGAAGAACATTGAGATCCTACATCTTCATCATGAATTCTTTCATGAAGACAGAAAACAAGCTTGAAGGAGCTACAAACTTTAGAGCATGGAAGACTAGAATTGACCTTGTTCTTGCAAGGCATAAGGTCTTGGGTATTGTGAAAGGAAAAGTTACTGAACCAACTGATCAAGCAGGAAAAGACAAGTTTCAAGAAGATGACATCTTGGATATGAGCATCATTGTGGAATCTGCTAGAGATCATCTGATTCCTTATATTGTTGACCTTAAATCTTCCAAGGAAATGCATGAGGCTCTCGCTAGATTATACACCATCAACAACATTAGTTAATCTATAATTCTAAGGAATTAGCTTCGTGATGTTAAGATGACAAAGAATGATACTACGACATCATATTTTGTAAGAATATCTCAATTAAGAGATCAACTCAAAGCCACTGATGAAGAAGTACCTGATAAAGGACTAGTAGTTGTAGCAATCAATGGTCCATCTGACTCTTGGGATTCTTTTGCATCAAGCATTAGTGGCAGAGAAACTGCTCCTACCTTTGATAAACTATGGGTTGCTTGTACTCGAGAAGAATCTAGGCTCATGTCCAAAGGCAAGATTCCAAATCCAGGTGAAGACTCTCAAGCTTTTGCAACCCACTCAAAGAGCAGCAAAGGAAGAAGAAATTTTGGAAGATTCAAAGAAGTACAAGAAGAAGACCTACTTCAAGATCTGCTCCAAGATCCACTCCACGAAAAGGACATGCTCCACAAAGAAGACCTCCTCCTCCCTCTCAAGAAAGAAGAGATACGTCAATTTTTCAGTGTTTTCATTGCCAAGCATATGGTCAATATCAAAATAGGTGTCCTCAAAGGAATGATGATCAAAAAGGGAAAGGAAAGCAACATGCTTTTGTAGCTGATCTTAATGAACCTTCATTCAAGAGGAGGCCTAGGAAGAAAGATTCTAATAATGATGAATATTCCTTTTATCTTGCTTTTATAGGTTATATTGCTCAATGGTGAAGCATTGCTAGAGCACAGTCCTCACTAAGAGGGAGTGTTGATTTTTGGTAGCATTGGATGTGCTATAGCCATGAAAATTGGTAGAGAGGCTAAAGCACATGAGATCTCCAAGAACCAGAAATCGTTTGGGTCGTTTGGGGAAATTCTGCCTGAATGGAGAGATATTAAAATAATTAATATTTTTAATGGGATTCCTAAGTCTAAACTTAGAAAAATTAAAATATTAATGTGTATTAATATAATATGGGTGAGAAAGTTCTAAATAACGAGGATCAAGCCAGATCTAATCTTAGCCGTTGATTAGGGACTTAATCTCGGCCATTGAATCGTCAACAGGAAAATTATAAGAGGAGGCTTGAGGGTCAGTTGAAGATACCCCAAGACACCAAGAGAGATCAAAAATTCGGTTTTCTGGGGCAGGGTTTGCTGAGGAAATCGAGTGAGTGATCAGTTGCAGCGAGGGGCAATTCAGCAAGGGATTTCGCTCCAAGGCTGAAGAATACATATCAGAGAGGCAGCAGAGTGTCGGAAGAGGCAGCACAGAGCCTAGGAGGGCTAATGCAGAGGCAGCATGGGTTGACGCAAAGGCTAAGGAGGCCAGCATAGAGGACGCAGAGTGCCAAAGGAGCTAACACAAAGGTCATAGAGGCTAACGCAAATGACACAGTGAGCTTCAGAGGCTGACACAAATGACACAGTGAGCTTCAAAGGCTGCGCTGAGGTGAATTAGTGGGATAGACTGAGAGCTGATTGGCTGACGCAGAACCAGAGAGGGTGACGCAGTTCCAAAGAGGGTGACGCAGCTCCAGAGGAGTGCGTGGAGCAGCTTTTGCTATCCAGCACAAGGAACAATCAGAGTCGTTGTGGGATTGTTCATCCGGTTGCTGATCAGCCGAAATATCTGTCTCCAGATAGAGGTATTGCTGCCAAGGATATTCTCTGAAGGGTGAGCCATTTCTGGCACCCTAGTTGTATTCAGAATCTACTTAATAATAAAACCCTCATATATGTTGTACCGGATTTCCCGCATTGGGTTTTTCCGGGGACGATTGTCCAAAAATAACGATGTCCCTTGTCTTGTCTCAGTTTATTTCAGTTGTTGATTCGTATATTTGTGAAGGCCGCAATTGTGTTTACTTCAATGTTTATGTTAATAAATAACTTGTTAATGTAAAGAACAAGTAAGAGATAGTAAACCAGATATTGCAGTAGGGGTTTCTGATGTGTTAGATTCGGAAATTTTCACGACGACTTTATCTTGTATGAGTTGGTGGGTGTCTGTCAAAACTTCGATGGCTCTTTCACCTAGCCTTTGACAATGTCCCTTGTATTTGCATGGTTATTGGTGGCATAAAACAATGAGTCCATGAGCCTCACTAGCTCAGGCAAGTGATACATGCGCTAATAATCTTCTGCCCAAAACATAGCATGATTTTGGCCACTGGCACTGCTCAATGTCATGGGCTTCTCATTGATGTGTGAGACAATCCAGCTGATGACATTTGCACATGGGAAGTTTGGATATCTGCATGCAACCTTGTGTTTTTCGGACTGCCTGGATATCTTCATTGGCAACACACATGCCAAGCCAAGTCAAAATAAGTTGTTTCGATTGGGGATGAGGAGTATATAAATGCGCAAGTAAAAGAGATTGTCATAGCCTTAGTTTTCATCTCTGGTGTTGCTTCGCTGCCACGAGGCCTAGATAGTACCCCAACAAGTCACTTTTGGAACACAAGCATTTCTCTACTGCCAATGAGCCTGAATAGTACCTCGACGGAGTTGCTTGCTTCACCTCTCTGCGCAAGAAGCCTTTCTTTTCTTTTGCCCTTTATTTCATTTTCATTTTTTATTTTTATTTTCAAAGAACTGTGCATAGGCACTTATTTATTTCATGGGAGCAGAGGAAGGATCGCGACTAATTAAGAGCAGTAGAGGTTGTCCCTTCAGAGAAGGATATTTGTATACACCTCTGACATACTTGTTAAGGTTTTCCTCCCCTCGTTACTCTACTTGACTTAGTTGACAAGGATTAACAGAAAATAGAAGACCAATTAGAGTAGGCGATATTAGTTAAAAGTGCAAGCATCGTGATTTCATATGACTCTCTCCGAAAGGAATGTATTTCCCATCAAAGTATCATCGACTAAAAGAAATGCAAGATTCACATAAAGAGAGGGAATAGACAGATAACCAAGTGTTGATAGTATTGCAATTTTCTCTTGGACTTCACCCTGCTTGTCTGAGAAGCCAAACACAATTTCATGCGGAAACTATCCCATAACTAAAAAGAACACAAACAAAAGAACATGGTGGAGTGGAATGTAAAAGAAAGCAAATCAAAGAAACCAAACAAGAAAAGCAAACAACTACTTTTACTCCTAACCTAACAGTTAATAAGCCTGACTCACGTGAAGTGATACTTCCAATGCATCCATCGGCGCATTAGCTGGCCTATGTACACGAGGGAATGCAAGTCAAGAAAGATATACAGGCATAGCAATAAACAAAATATATAGGACAATACAAACCAAAACATTCGAGGTTTGAAAGTACATGCAGAAAATTTAGAACGAAAAGTGCATGGAAGACATTCTGCAGGTGCATTGTGGAGATTAGACACAATGCGACCTAAAGACATACAAGCACAAACTTTCGAACTGCGAAAGCAGGTGAACATAAAGAAAGAAGAAAGTTTTCACTTTGCAACCGTGCTCGTTACATATGATTCCTCCAATGACTGAGCAATTGGATCGTGTGGTATATGTGGACGATGTGAAAATTGTAAAACATATTGATTTTCAACATGCACGACAGAGTGATGAGGAGCCTAGAAAGATTCAACACATTTCTGATCGGAAGTGAAACTGACCTCAAGACTACAAGAACCTGACATAACCACCAACTCAAGCTAAAGTGCCTTGACAACTTGGGGAAGTTCCAATTCAACAAAAGATGGAAAATCAAAGATCGGTGGCTTGGAAAGATCAATAATGGAAGAATCAAAATCATGATCAAATGAATTAATAAAAAAATCATGACAGCCACAATCAGAAAGTTCGAGATTACAAGCAAAGGCATCCTTATGATTTGACGAATCGTAAAGAGGGGATGATGGTGAACAAGAAATTTCACCCTCTATATTTCTAGAAAGATAAGATGAGAGATTGAATAGATCAGAGACAACAGATTTGTCCTCTCCGCCTTCGAGTGGAAAACTGAGATTCCACATTTTCTGAGAATGATTGAAAGGAGTAACATCAACAGAAACTAAATTTTCACAAGATTCAACAGGAATGACAGAATTGTGGAAAATGTCAACGTAATGCGGATGAGGTGCAGAAAGAGGGAGGTCATCCTTCACCGCAAATTCTTGTTCGAATTCCCACACATACTCATCGAAAAAGATATTGCAGATTGAATGTTCAAAACCGACTCCATCTAAAACTTGATCCTCGTGAACATCAAAAGAGAGATTCAAAATAGGTGAACACAACACATCACAATCGAGAGGATCAAAGGGACCAAAGGATGGAGGACGAGGAGATAACACTTCATCACAACCATCGGACTCACAGTCCAAACCTGCACTGCAATTTTGAGCACGTGTGGTGGGAGAAGATGGTGGTAGATCAGTGAATGAATTCTCACCTTCTCCCACCTCAACCTACAGAACTAGAGTTGTTTGATGAGAAGGGGGGCGGCGGCCACTTGGAACAACAACCTCATCCATCGCAAATTTAGAAGCTCTAATACCGAGGTATGTTGGAAGAGGTTCGAAGGATTCAAGCTCGTCTAGATTTTCTGAGATGTGACCAAGATATTGAAATATGTCTACCAAGAAAGGCCGATCAACATCGTCTTCTGGAAATTCAAAGTAGAAATGTATAAAGCGATCGTGAAAATCCTGAACAGATTCATCAGGTGCTTTTCGCAAATTCAAAATTGTGTTGCATAGAGTTTTATGATCATAGAAATCAAAAGCATGGCACAACTCTATGAAAAGTTGTTTGAAAGAGTTGTTCATTAGACAATGTGTTACACCAGTGTTATACACAACCTTCGACCGTGAGAATGAACAACCTACAGCCAACATCCTCACAATGGGTGTTGTGCTTTGTGCAGAAATCAAGAAAATGTGCGGTGTGCTCAAACAGGGTGTTTCACCCTCACCATTGAATTTCAAATTAGACAAGTCATCAATAATTTTCGCCAACACCTTCAAATTTGTGTGTCTAGAAAAACATGTCAGGGTTATGATTTGGGTAGAAGTCATTAAATGAATGTAGAAATTCTAAACAGAGTTCAAGGGCTCAACTTGTCATTTCGCCCTCCTAGCGCCAGAAATGTTGACAGTGCTGGACCCACCAACATTCGAGGGATCTCCCCAATATGAAGTCCCAACTAGACCTCACACCGTTTGGAGTAGAAGTCCCAGCAGTAGGTGGTAATGTTATGCCATGACCGTGAAAACGCACAAAGTGAAGTACGGTAACTTTGGGTGACAGCAAGTGTGTGACCCTGCAGTCAAGTGTGATGCATGGAGGTTCCAACACACGAAGGGAAAGGGAAGTGCGCCCCTTAGAAGCTTGTAATAGTACGCAGCTTCAAAGGAACACACGAGCATAAGACATCACAAGCTAAGATGTGAAATAGTACACAAGTTGAAGTGATAAATTAATACAACAACATGCATTCAAAAAGATTCATACAAATGCAAACGAAATAGTTCATAAGCATAACCATAAGTTAAATAACATACATTGTAAATACAACAAGAATAGTCCGACTATTTTGACAACATATGCATGAAAGCGTGTTGACTCTGATTTTATTATAAGTGACAATTCCATTCATACATACACCATTGACAATCCCTAGCCCGAATAGTGGAACATTAAAGTCAAGAATGGTTGCTCCTCCAAAGAAGTATAATCACTTTGTGCTATGGAGAAGCCAAGGCTCCTCACAATACTCCCAAACTCCTTCTAAGCCTAAGCCTAGCCAAAATCTTGGCTCCCAAAAGCCCCTTACATGAGTTATGAGGTTTTATTTATAACAAGAAGGGGTGACTCTTCAACTCCCTTTTGTGACCCTTGGAATACCCTCATGACTCTTCAACTTCTTTACAAAATGACTCATTACTTACATCATGGCTCTTCATATTCCAATATTGGCACTTGGAATTTCACTTACAACATAATTACAAATAGTATTACATTTTACACTTGTACACATATAAGACAAAATAGGGTAGAGACAACTTAACAACCTAACAAGACACAACACTATGATGCTTGAAATTGGGAAAACTCTAACTCAGCAATTTCCACTTGATGCTTCTCGGTCACATATTGGTGCCAAGCTCGGTACTGTGTGATGATATCTCCAAACTACGTGATGGTGTCTGGCTGGAAGCAGAATCGAGCCTCCATGGCATCTGGGTACAATGTCTTTGAACCAGTTTCAAGTTCATTCTGAAGCATGAGCAACATTGTTCTAATTTGGACAGGATCATCAATATAGTTTTGCATGTTCTGTCTGTTCAGCTCCAAATCTTCCTTGGTGGCAATTTGTCATCATTGCTCCAGGTACTCTTCGATCTCTTGTCGGACTTAGTTCCTGGGTTTGGCTTTGGTGAGTGAACTGACTGATGGGATCTTGCGTGTTTTCACCAAGACATCCAAACTACTGAACAACCATATATATGAGGCCTGAATGCTACTAATAAATGAGGCGAGTTGTTTGTTGTTCTAAATCAACATCCAAACCCTTGCTTTCTCCAGCTCTACCTGTGGTTTCATTTTCTTCACTAAGTCAAGTGGTGCCCCTTTGTATCACATTGTCCACTCTTGCACATAGATAATGGCAGCTTGTATATTCTTGAGAGTTTTAATAAAATCTATGCTCTGTTGTTGCAGTTCACGCAAACAGACAACTGCTTTATGTACGATTACAAGCCCCTCATAGAACTTCTGCATGGTTTCTCCAAGTGTTCATACTTCAGCAAGTTTTGTTGCTCCCATCTCCTCCAAGTAAACCTGTACAGAAACTGCACTTTGTGTTGTTGCATGGAGTTATTCTGCCTCTTGCCTGACAGCCTGTAGGTTTTGTGCCAAATGTTTATTCTCGGTCGTCAAATATTGAATGTTTGATCTTGTTGCTCTTGTAAAAGCCAAGTTGGCTTTGGCAATGGCATTTGGATGCTTTTTGGTGTCCGCCATTATCACCCTTTCTCTAATGAATCCAGGTGATGCATGATCATCCAAAAAATGCTTTCTCCATGTTTGTACAATCCTCTTTTGGAACTCATCAAATGATAGATTGTACACATCCATTATCATCATCATCAAGGGGAACAACATCCCCTTCCTCGCTCAAGGCTAGCTCTGCTGCCGGAGGTGGTGGAGATTGAATGGTGACCTGTGGTGCAACCGACATCACATCATCATCTTCATTTTGCGGCTCCTGTTCCATCTCCATGTCTGTTACTTCAAGCAAGTGCTCAATATGTTGAACAAGCTCCCGATCCTGCATCTGCTCACCATCCTCCTCAGCTGTTGGTTGGTTATGTTCATGCTCTTCAACTTGTATCCGCGATGTTTCTTTTGCCACTGTGCCTTGCCTTTGTTCTTCTTCCTGCTTATGCTTCCCTTCTTATTCCCTCCTCAATTCCTGTTCTTCCTTCAGCTTTTGTTCTGCCTCTTGCAACCTCAGTTTTGCTTCATGTAACCTCTGATTTTCCCTCTTCCTCCGCTCTGCTCTTTATACCCTTTGCTTCCTCTTTGCTTCTGCTACTAAAGATGCTTTCATGATAATAGCATCCCATTTCATTTTGCAGCTTTGTTCTCCCTCTAGATTGTCGGCAATCTTTCTGTTTCCCTTGTCCTGCATGGGATTATTTCCTTCTGCTATTGTTTCTTCTGAAATTGTTGTTGTTTGTGGAGTAGCCTGAAGTCCCTGCGAAACTAATCGTCTCACACAATCTGGAGGCATTGCAGCAGTTCCTCCATGGATCCTCCTCTGGCCAATGAAATGTCCCACTGATCCACTAAAAGTAAATTCTTGCACAGTGGTCTCTACAAATACCATGGGGATCATATGGATTAAAGTCCCAAATACCAAATGCAAACTTGACTATCTCCTTTCCCTCGGTATCTATGACTTTCAAGTTCTTTATCTCGTATAATCCAATTTGCAAAGGAAGAGTGGGCCATGGTGCTTTCTTCTTCCTGTGCAAAGTTGTTCACAACCCTGTGGCGAGAGGATATGACACTTCTTGCATGAAAAGCTTGTCGAAGGTGTACCTTGATAAAACATGCGGAGGCTTCTCTCTGCTGAACACTCCAAGGAAGGTGCCACCTGGTGAGGCATACCAATCTACAATGTCTTTTATTGCCTCCATTACTTCTCGTGACATGCAAGGTGGATCTTATTCAAAGATGAGCTTGTAAAGCGAGATGATGAAGTGGTCAGTTAGTTGTTCCATTACTCCTCGATGACTACAATCCGAAAGCAGCCTGCAATAGATATGCACAGCAGCTTCTCATGGTGTCCATGTGTTAAAATTGGAAACTAGGGCCAAACTCCATATGGGTCACCTTATTTATCGCAAGTGATATTTTTCTAGAATTCCTCTCTTCAAGAGGTGTAGGATTGATCTAAAGATCATTCGATTCCGACATGTATTTATGGAGATATGGATTTATTTATATTATTTGACAATTTGTCAAGGTCGGCCAGCAAGCAAATTACCCCCAAATCAACCTCGACGTTGCATTTAAATAGAGGATACCTCAAGTCATTTGAGGAGCACAACTCTCATGATTTCTCTCTCCACTCATTTGGGTTTGTCTTCTCTCAAGGAAGACGTAGGGCAAAGGGTCATCCAATAGAGACCTAGACACAGTCATCAAAGGTGCCCTAGCTGCAGTTGAAGGAGAGCCATAGCAGCAGTCTTGAGAAGAGATCTAGCCATAGTTGAAGGTAGGTCTGGCCGCAGTCAAAGGATCCCTAATCCGCAATCAATGAAGGCCCTAATCTGCAGTCAATGAAGGCCTAAAGCCGCAGTCAATAGAGACCTAAAGACGCAGCTAAGGAGAGACAACAAAAGAAGACCTAGTCGCAGATCTAAGGAGCCCTAATACGCAGCTAAAGGAGAGACCCTAAGCCACAACAAAAGGAGCACTAGCCGCAGTAAGAGGAGGAGCACTAGCAAGTAATGCCTTCTAATAGAGGCAACCCCACTGCTTTCTCCGCTCATGCCAAAGGGAGAAATAATGCAGGGTCTAAAGGCCACTTCAATGGAAAGCGCGCATCTAAGGGTGGAAGGAAGGGTAGGTGCTTTGCTTGCAATAAGTTTGGCCACTATGCAAGGGAGTGTCCAAAAAGAAGGGACACATCACATGATGATGATCACAATCATTCCAAGGGCAACTTCAACAACAACAATCGAAGGAATGATAGGTACAATGGCAAAGGAAAAAGGAATGTGGGATATCAAGGAAATGGTCGACCCTCCAAGAAAGCAAGGAACTCCAGGTATGAAGAATCAAATGTTGTTAACAAGAAGCAAAAGGAGAATTATCTTATATCAGCCCTCTCCACTACCTCTCCTCCGGACACTTTGGGAAATTGGCTTATTGATAGTGGTGCTTCAAGGCACTTCATCGGATACAAGGAAGCTCTCTCTAATCTGATAGAGAAGGAGACAAACTTAGAGATTATTCTTGGAGACAATGCCTCTTATCCCCTAAAGGGTATAGGGAATGTTATCCTTCAATTGAAACAAGGTAACACGATTCAGTTACAGAAAGTTATATATGTCCTGATCTAAAGAAGAACCTGGTGTCCATTTCGGCAATGGAAGACAAAGGATACAAAGTGGCATTCATTGATGGAAAGGTATGTGTTTGGAAAAGAAATTTAAAGATTCTTTTACTCTTGGGTTCAGGGTTGGAACTTTGTATCAAGTTGTAGGAAGTCCATTGGGGACCATGTGTTGTGACACATCTCTACAATCTGAACTATGGCACCAGAGGTTTGCCCATCGTCGTTACAAGGCCCTACCCGATATGAGACAGATGGTGACAGCAATGCCCAAGTTCAAAGAAGAGCATGAAGGTATATGTCCGAGATTTACCGAGGGAAAACTTACAAGTAATAGCAAGACCACAGACGTGGAACAACCCGAGGGATTTGAGGTTCATGACCAGGAATCTCATATTTGCAGGTTGAAGAAAGCTCTTTACGGTTTGAAGCAAGCACCCCAGGCTTGGTATGAGAGGATTGATAGCTATCTGATGAAGCTAAGATTCACTAGGAGTGAAGTTGACCCAAAACTTTACTTTAAGGTTGAGGATGATAAACCTCTCATACTAGTACTTTATATGGATGACCTCTTTCTGATAGGTACAGACCCTCTCATTTACAAACGTAACAGGGAGTTGGATTCTGAATTTGAAATGAAGGACCTAGGACTGATGCACTCCTTCCTAGGGTTGGCGGTCTGGCAAAAGGCAGGAGAAATTTTCCTATCTCAAGGAAAATATGTTGTGAAGATATTGGAAAGATTTGGGATGGTGAACTGCAAGCTTGTGACTACCCCGATGGAGCTTAACTTTAAGAGGTTATGTGATAGTGTTGATGGACCTAAATTGGGAAATGCCTCTGATTATCGTCAACTCATAGGAGCATTGATGTTCTTGGTGAACTCTCGTCCAGATATATGTTGCAGTTAACATGTTGAGACAATATATGTTTGAGCCTCATCACTCACATTGGATTGGTGCCAAGAATCTTCTGAGATATCTTTGGGGCACAATCACTCATGGACTGACATACACTACTGGAGATGTGAGGCTGCATGGTTATTCTAATGTTGCTTGGGTAGACAATATGGTGGATCGCAAAAGCACTTCTGAGTGTTGTTTCTCTTTGGGTTCTGCTTCGATATCCTGGATGAGCAAGAAGCGGAAATCAGTTGCTTTGAGCACCGCTGAGACCGAATACATAGCTGCGAGTATGGCCTCGTGTGAAGCTGTCTGGTTGAGGAAGCTCTTCAGTGAGTTGTTTGGACACGTATTGGATACCACCACAATCCTTTGTGACAACCAGAGTGGGATCCAATTATCAGAGAATCGTGTATTTCATGATCACTCCCAGCACATAGACATCAGGTACCACTTTATTCGGAATACGGTACAACGAGGAAAAATAAGGCTCCATCACATTGGGATTGAAGAGTAGGTTGCTGATATTCTGACGAAGCCCGTGGAAAAGGTCAAATTCTTGACTTTCCGAGAACAACTGAGTCATGGAGAAACCCTCTCTTGAGGATCCTATATGATATGGATATTAAGCTCTGGGAACTCCAGGGGGCATGGGGTACTTCTTGGAGCTATGAGCATCCATAGGGTGAATGGTCCAGCCTTCCCCTAGTGATTTGTTGTGTACAAGGTGAGTGGTTCAGCCTTCCCCTAGGATACCCCATGGCAACATGTAGGAAGGATGAGTGGTTCATCCTTCTCCTGTTGAGACATCCTACCCATGCAGTGTGAGACTCGTGGGAAGTACCTCTCATTTGGTCAATGTATAGGGAAATGAGGATAGGGACCATAGTACTACCGATGGGTGCATTGTTGAAGTTTCTAAGTTTACTTAGTTAGAAACCCTCCATGCACTTTATCTGATTTATTCCTACCTACTTGTTATTTTACTAAACAAGTTATTTACAATGTAAATACTGAAAATAAACACTAGTGCATGCTCAACATATTACAAATCAACAACTAAAGAAACCAGAAACAATCACACCATACGACACCATTATTTTTGGAGCAATGTCCCCGGAAAAACCCAATGTGGGAAAATCGGTGCAGCTATCAGAGGGTTTTCTTATTAAGCAATATCATAGTACAATCTGGGTGCCAAAACTAGCCTACCCAACAGAGAATTTCCTTGGCAGTAATACCTCTTATTTCTGACAAATCTCCTGGCTAAAACCTCGGATAATCCTTCTGGTAGCTCCTCAGCACCAATCAGCCCCAAAAACCCCAGCGTCAACCTCTCTCTGGACTGTGTTAGCCCCTCTCTGCTCAGCGCTAGCCCTGCGTCACCTCAGATGTGTCTGCGTCAACCTAAGGAGGCCCTTTGTCAGCAACGCTAGCCTCTCTGAGGCTCTGCGCAGCTCCCCGCTGCCTCTGCGTGGCCGTACGTGAGCCTTGGTTGGCTCTGCATCATTCTCCCTGGCTACTGTGCTGCTCTCTTGGGACTATCTCTGTCTCTCTATCTCTCTGAACTCAATGCCCCTCAGCTGCAACTCTCGATCACTAATTATATCTCTCTTAGCAAACCGCGCCCTAGAGAATAGAATCATTGATCACTCAGGTGTACTCTCCAAGTGACCCTCAAGTCTCCTCTTATACTTTTCGTGTTGACATATCAACGGCCGAGATTAAGTCCCTAATCAACAGCTAAGATTAGATCTAGCTTGATTCATGTCTTTTGGACCATTCTAATACAATTTCATATTAATACACATTAACATTTTATTTTCCCTAAGTTTAGACTTACGAACTCCATTAAAATATTAATTATTTTAATATCTCCTGTACTATTTAGAATCTGCCCAAACCCTTTCTAGGTATTGGATATCTCATGTGCCCCAACCTCTCCACCAAATTTCGTGGCTAGAGCACATCTGATGCTACCCCAAATCAACACTCCCTCTTAGCGAGTATTGTGCTCTAACAATACTCTTCACTGAGTATTACTATGATCATCTGTCATTGGTCCCTGTTTTGATGATAGGCCTGCTGCCCACCATCCTCTACACTGTTGTATCTGTACTGCTGCCCATGGTTCTGCCACTGCCACTGATGCATCTATACGACAGCTCCTGCTGCATCCGTACTATTGCTGGTCCTTTCTCCCATCACTGCATCCGCACTGCACCTCCACTCATCATGTTGCATCGTGCTACCCATTGCTGCACTACAACTCAGTTACTGAGAAGTAACTGATCTCCCAACTCTGACCTCTCTGTTAGGCTAGAGACCCTCCTGATGCTAAAGCTCCCTCTTCTGCTGACAAGTGCTCCCTCTCTGACCTCTGAGTCGCTGCAACAACTCCCTGCATCTCGCACTGTTGCACACCTCTCTGTGCCATCCTGCACTGGTACAACACTCCTGTGCCTCGCACTGTTGCAGCCTACTAGCCTCGCGCTGTCTCAAGACCCCTGTACTGTAACTCTCTCTGTCGCTTCATCCGCATTTGTCTTTACCCACTCAGCCAATCCTGCTACTCCTCGTCGGGGCTCCTGTAGCAAGGTCTAATCCAAGAGGCTAGGTACCTTGAGGAACCTGCCCCTCATTGCCTATAGTTCGCCTGACTACAGCTCGATGTCTCCCCACTTCCACTCAAGTGGTGCATATGCACTCATGGCATAGTCATCATCGGTAAAACCTTCCTCCTCTTCCTGTGCTAGCGCTGCCTTAGTCTCGGAAGACTCTCCCTTACTCTTCTTCCTTGGACACTGGATCGCATAATGACCCAACTCCCCACCGTGGAAGCACTTGATCTTCGAGAGATCTTTCTTCTTCCGCTTCTCTTGCTTTCCCTTAGATGCTAGGGCCACATCTTCCTCCTCCTGCTTAACCTTGATCCCCTTGCTGCCGCTACCTGTCTTCAACTGCCGTCTGATCTCTTCTTGGCGAAGCGCTGCCCACAACTCGTCCCAAGGTGGGAGAGCCCCTCTGCCTAGGATAATCTAGACAAATACTTCCCAATCTTCTGAGACAACATTCAGGGTTGTCTTCACCATAAGCTCTTGATCTGGTGTCACCCCTATTGTAGTCAACTGGACTCGGATCTCATTCAGTCCTCCAAGGAAGGTTTCAATCGATTGTCCCTTCTTCATCTGATACGACCTAATCTGATTCTCAAGTAGCATCCTTCTCTGCACAGAAGTATGCTGGTACAGCTTCTTGAGAGCCTCCCAGATCTCAAATGTCGTTTCCTTCTCAGCTGTGTGATACTACATGATCCTTGACGGCTCTTGGCCCTCGCCATCGCCTCCTCGTACCTGTCATTTTCACTGGGGCTGACTGGGATAGCTATTACCTTCAAGGCGAAGTTCTTAACATGATTCCTGTTAAGCATGGATAAGCTTTTGGCCTTCCAGACCGCGAAGTTCGATGATCCGTCCAGTCTATCCTGGTCTCTTACTCCGTGTAGTGCCATGACGCTCCTCTACTTCCCTCTTGGAAGTTCTCTATTCAACTCCTCTGAGTCTCTACTTCCCGTCTGGAAGTTCTCTTCTGAACTCCCTTTGAGTCCTGATTTCCCTCCTGGAAAATCTTCTACCGCTTGTTGAGATGCCCCCTACTCTAATTGTCTTGTGCAACTGCACTGTTGATATGGGTTCCTCAGCTAGAAACTCTCGATAACAACTCCTCTGGCCTTTCTTTGTCAGGTATTGTTCTGACTACAATACCTCACCAGCTCCACTCTACAAAATTCCCACAGACTTCTAAACCCCAACAACTTGAAGGTGAGAGCTCCTATGCTTTACGCAATTCCGGCACCAGCAACCTGGCCTCCTCAACGAACTGTGTCAGCCCTCCCATCTTCTGTGTGGCTCTGCATGAGGCTCCCCTTGCCTTCCTTAGCCTCTACGCTGCCTCTTCCTGGCTCACCCTTGATGACGCAAGCACCGTGTCACCCTTCCTTGTTGCTTCTCTGCTAGAAACAACTTTTGTCACCCCAGGACAGTTGTTTTCTGCTGCTATTGCTCTGCTTGGCTGATGTCCTTAGTCCTCTTGTGATCTGCAATCACGCTTTGATACCATGTTGAAGTTTCTAAGTTTACTTAGTTAGAAACCCTCCATGCACTTTATCTGATTTATTCTTACCTACTCGTTATTTTACTTAACAAGTTATTTACATTGTAAATACTAAAAATAAACACTAGTGCATGCTCAACATATTACAAATCAACAACTAAAGGAAACAGAAACAATCACACCATATGACACCATTATTTTTGGACCAATGTCCCTGAAAAAACCCAATGTGGGAAAATCGGTGCAACTATCTGAGGGTTTTCTTATTAAACAATATCAGAGTACAATATGGGTGTCAAAACTGGCCTACCCAACAGAGAATTTCCTTAACAGTAATACCTCTTAGTTTCTAATAAATCTCCTGGCTAAAACGTCAGATAATCCTTCCAGTAGCTCCTCAGCACCAATCTGCCCCAGAAACCCCAATTTCAGCCTCTCTTTAGACTGCGTCAGCCCCTTTGTCCAGCACTAGCCCTACGTCACCCCGGATGGGTCTGCATCAACCTCAGGAGACCCTGCATCAACCGTCTGGCCCTCAAGGTCAGCTGACCTTTCTAAGGCTCTGTGCAGCTCTCGGCTGCCTCTGTGTGAGCCCTGGCTGGCTCAGCGTCACTCTACTCGACTACTGCACTGCTCTCCTGACACTATCTCTGCCTCTCTGAACTCAATGCCCCTCAGCTGCAACTCCCGATCACTAATTCTATCTCTCTTAGCAAACCCCGCTCTAGAGAATAAAATAATTGATCACTCCGGTGTACTCTCCAAGTGACCCTCAAGCCTCCTCTTATACTTTTCCTGTTGACATATCAACGACAAAGATTAAATATGGCTTGATCGATGTCTTTTGGACCATTCTAAGACAGATTCATATTAATACACATTAATATTTTATATTCCCTAAGTTTAGACATATGGACTCCATTAAAATATTAATTATTTTAATATCTCCTGAATTGTTTAGATTCTGCCCAAACCCTTTTTGGGTATTGGAGATCTCATTTGCCCCAACCTCTCCACCAAATTTCATGGCTAGAGCACATTCGATGCTACCCCAAATCAATACTCCCTCTTAGCGAAGATTGTGCTGTAGAAATACTCCTCACTGAGTATTACTTAGATCATCCATCATCGGTCCCTGTGCTGATGCTAGACCCGCTGCCCACCATCCTCTGCACTACTATATCCTATACTGCTGCCCATGGTTCCACCACTACCACTATTGCATCAATACGATAGCTCCCTCTGCATCTGTGTTGTTGCTAGTCCTCTCTCCCTGCACTGCAACCACACTGCACCTCCTCTCATCATGTTGCATCGTGCTACCCACTGTTGCACTACAACTTAGTTGCTCAGAAGTAAGTAACTAATCTCCCAACTCTGACCTCTCTATTGGGCTAGAGACCCTCCTGATGCTGAAGCTCCCTCTACCGCTAACAAGTGCTCCCTCTCTGACCTTTGTGTTGCTAGAACAACTCCCTGCATCTCGCACCTTTGCACACCTCTTTGTGCCATCCTGCACTGGTGCAACACTCCTGTGCCTCTCGCACTGTTGCAGCGTGCTAGCCTCATGCTGTCTCGGGACTCCTGCACTGTAGCTCTCTCTATCGCTTCATCCGCATCCGTCTCTACCCACTCAACCAGTCTTGCTACTCCTCGTCGGGGCTCCCGTAGCAAGGTCTAATCCAAGAGGCTGGGTACCTCGAGGATCCTGTCCCTCATCACCTGTAGTTTGCCTGACTACAGCTTGATGTCTCCCCACTTCCGCTCAAGTGGTGTGTGTGCACTCATGGCATAGTCATCGTCTGTCAAAACTTCCTTCTCTGCCCGTATTGGCGCTGCCTTAGTCTCGGAAGACTCTCCCTTACTCTTCTTCCTTGGACACTGGGTCGCATAATGACCCAGCGCCCCACACTAGAAGCACTTGATCTTGGAGAGATCTTTCTTCTTCTGCTTCTCCTTCTTTCCCTTAGATACTAGCTCCACATCTTCCTCCTCCTGCTTGACCTTGATCCCCTTGCTGCTACTACCTGTCTTCGACTATCGTCTGATCTCTTCCTGACAAAGCGCTGCCCACATCTCGTCCCAAGGTGGGAGAGTCCCTTTGCCCAGGATACTCTGGACAGATACTTCCCAATCTTTTGAAACAGCATTCAAGGTTGTCCTCACCATAAGCTCATGATTCGGTTCGCCCCTGTGGCAGTCAACTAATCTCGGATCTCATTCAGTCCTTTGAGGAAGGTTTCAATCGATTGTCCCTTCTTTATCTGATATGACCTAATCTGATTCTCAAGTAGCATCCTTCTCTGCACAAAAGTATGCTAGTACAACGTCTTGAGAGCCTCACGGATCTCAAATGTCATTTGCTTCTTGGCTATCTGTGGTACTACATGATCCTTGACCCAGTCAAGGATGATGCTCTTGGCCCTCGCCATCGCCTCCTCGTACCTGTCATTATCATTAGGGTTGATTGGGAATCGGGATAGCTATTACGTTCAAGGCGAAGTTCTTAACACGATTCTTGTCAAGCATGGATAAGATTTTGGCCTTCTAGACCACGAAGTTCAATACTCCGTCTAGTCTATCCTGGTCTTTTACTCCGTGTAGTGCCATGACGCTCCTCTACTTCCCTCCAGGAAGTTCTTTGTTCAACTCCTTAGAGTCTCTACTTCTCGTCTAGAAGTTCTCTTCTGGACTCCCTCTGAATCCTAATTTCCCTCTTGGAAATCCTTTCGCCGCTTGTTGAGATGACCCCCTACTCTAATTGTCTTGTGCAACTGCACTGTTGATCCAGGTTCCTTGGCTACAAACCCTCGGTAACAACTCCTCTGGCCCTGCTCTGTCAGGTACTGTTCTAACTACAGTACCTCACCAGCTCCACTCTGCAATATTCCCGCAACCTTCTAAACCCCAGCAACCTAAAAGTGATAGCTCCTAGGCTTTGCGTAATTCCGGCGCCAGCAACTCGGCCTCCTCAGCCAACTGCGTCAGCCCTCCTAGCTTTTGCATGGCTCTGCATGAGGCTCCCCTTGCCATCCTTAGCCTCTATGTTGCGCCTTCCCAGCTCACCCTTGATGACGCAGGCACTGCATCACCCTTCCTTGTTGCTGCTCTACTAGAAACAGCTTTTGTCACCTCAAGGCAGCTGTTTTCAACTGCTATTGCTTCGTTCGGCTAATGTCCTTAGTCCTCCTATGATCTGCAATCACGCTTTGATACCATGTTGAAGTTTCTAAGTTTACTTAGTTAGAAACCCTCCCTGCACTTTATCTGATTTATTCCTACCTACTTGTTATTCTACTTAACAAGTTATTTACAATGTAAATACTGAAAATAAACACCAGTGCATGCTCAACATATTATAGATCAACAACTAAAGGAAACATAAACAATCACACCATATGACCATTATTTTTGGACCAATGTCCCCGGAAAAACCCAATGTGGGAAAATCGGTGCAGCTATCTGAGGGTTTTCTTATTAAGCAATATCAGAGTACAATCTGGGTGTCAAAATTGGCCTACCCAACAGAGAATTTCCTTGGCAGTAATACCTCTCAGTTTCTAACAAATCTCCTCGCTGAAACCCCGGATAATCCTTCTAATATCTCCTCAGCACCAATCAACCTGAAAAACCCCAGCGTTAGCCTCTATCTACACTGCGTCAGCCCCTCTCTGCCTAGCGCTGGCCCTGTGTCACCCTGGAGGGGTCTACGTCAACTTTAGGAGGCCCTGTGTCAGCCCTTTGGCCCTCTGCATCAGCAACGCTGGCCTCTTTGAGGCTCTGCGCAGCTCTCGGCTGCCTCTGCGTGAGCCCTGGCTAGCTCTGCATCACTCTCCTCAGCCACTGTGCTACTCTCCCGGCACTATCTCTGCCTCTCTGTCTCTCTGAACTCAATGCCCCTCAACTGCAACTCTCGATCACTAATTCTATCTCTCTTAGCAAACCCCGCTCTAGAGAATAGAATGACTAATGACTCTAGTGTACTCTCCAAGTGATCCTCAAGCCTCCTCTTATACTTTTCCTGTTCACATATCAATGGCCGAGAATTCCTTAATCAACGGCTAAGATTAGATCTGGCTTGATCCATGTCTTTTGGACCATTCTAACACAGTTTCATATTAATACACATTAATATTTTATTTTCCCTAAAGTTTAGACTTAGGGACTCCATTAAAATATTAATTATTTTAATATCTTCTGAACTGTTTAAAATCTGCCCAAACCCTTTATGGGTATTGGAGATCTCATGTGCCCCAACCTCTCCACCAAATTTCGTGGCTGAAGCACATTCGATGCTACCCCAAATCAACATGCATCGTGTACTACCATACTCCCTATGCTAGGATGACCGATATTGATCTGGGATCAATTGGAACTGACTTCGGTTCAGTGACAGTGGTATGAGACACTCTCTTTAAATGGGACTGACTTCAAGTCAGTATAGAATGGTATGATACATTCTCGATCATTTCTTCTTCGTCATAGTTCAGCAGAACAAAGCAGAGCATAGGAGAGCAAAGCAGTGCAGAGCAGTGCATTGATGGCAGAGATAGTACTGAATGACAGATGGATTAGTAGATGGAGTTCTCCCTAGTTGAGAGGGAGTGTTAAAATTGGCAAGTAGGGCCAAACTCCATATGCGTCACCTTATTTATGGCAGCTGATATTTTTCATAGATTACTCTATTCAAGCGGTATAGGATTGATCTAAAGATCATCCGATTCCGACATGTATTTATGGAGATATGAATTTATTTATATTATTTGACAATTTGTCAAGGTCGGCTAGCAAGCAAATTACCCCCAACTCAACCTCAACGTTGCATTTAAATAGAGGAGACCTCAAGTCATTTGAGGAGCACAACTCTCGTGATTTCTCTCTCCACTCGTTTGGGTTTGTCTTCTCTCAAGGAAGACATAGTGGAAAGGGTCATCCAAGAGAGCCCTAGACGCAATCATCAAAGGTGCCCTAGCCGCAGTTGAAGGAGAGCCCTAGCAACAACCTTGAGAAGAGATCTAGCCACAGTTGAAGGAGAGCCCCACCAGCAGCCTTGAGAAGAGATCTAGCCGTAGTAGAAGGTAGGTCTAGCCGCAATCAAAGGTGCCCTAATCCGCAATCAATGAAGGCCCTAATCCAAAGTCAATGAAGGCCTAAAGTCACAGTAAATAGAGACCTAAAGACGCAGCTAAGGAGAGACAACAAAAGAAGACCTAGCCACAAATCTAAAGAGGCCTAATACGCAGCTAAGGAGAGACCCTAAGCCGCAACAAAAGAAGCACTAGCCACAGTAAGAGGAGGAGCCCTAGCCGCAACAAAGGGAGCCCTAATGCAGGTAGATGGAGCCTGTTGACAACGTGAAAGAAGAACAGAATTTTGGGTTTTGGTAGGTGACAGCGTAGTAATAGAGGTTGTTCCCAGGCATGGATTAAGGGACTGTTTGGGCATCCTTTCGTGACTGCGTGAGGTTGTTTTCTTCTTATAGGAGGGCTGAGTTAGAGGAGCTAAGGAACAGATCTGTTGGGGTATCATTGGAGGGGCAAGGAATAAGGTTTATGTTGCTTGGAAGCTACAAAAAGACTGTGTGTTAGGCCACAGGCCATAACACCCCAGTCAAGGATGGCATAGGGGTGTTTGAGGGCTTATATATGCTAGATCAACAGCATAACCAAGGAGTTGTCCTGTGAAGTAATACCGCAGAGATTAAAGGTTTTTTTGATGACTGTTGCAGGACTGTTACAGTAGTGTTTGGTGTCCTGACCAATCATCATGATGATAGCAGCAAAACTATTGTTCACTGTGTGGAGGATGAGGGTTGAAGTTTGGTGCCCTAACTTCTGAAGCAATGACAGCTAGGGCAACAAGAAGACAACAACGTTCTTGGAGATATATTGGGTCAAGGTTTGACCATGTTTGGCTCAATTTAATGAACATCCTGTTGGTGCCATATGAATGATCTTCAAAGGAAGATTATGTCCTATTTGACCTGCATTAACTTTTCAGGTCAAGGCTTTACTACTGTTGTCTTATATATCAGTTTTGTATATTTGTACTATCTCTCTCTCTGTTGAACTATTGAAGATTATAAGAAGAATTGATCAAGGGTTTCCCCACATTGGGGTTTGTCCCTGGCTGGTGCTAAATCTTGTGCCATCTTGTCTTGACTTGTCTTCTACTGTTTATGTTTATGTTCTATCTGCATCTTACTACCATGCTAATGTGATTGCTAGTCTGGATATTGATATTGGGCTAATAAGAAAATTGAAGTATATTGCTCTTAAGCATAGAACATACCAAAAATTAACACCATGTCCAGTTCGTGACAGGGAATTGTTGTTGTGCGCAGATTGCATCCAGTAAATATGCAGACATATAAAACCTTGTTTGCTCCATTGGGAGGACTCTGGGTCTACGCTACATGGGCTCTCAACTGGCAAGCCAACAAATTTGGCCAGTTGAACAGCTTCCCCTCATTCACAACATGGTTCTATAAGATTGTCCATCCTTTAGGAAAGGTCTTCGTGCTCTGCTAACCATGGATCCTACAAGATAAAATAACCAAGAGCCAGTAGGCCTTTCTGAGGGACTATCTTATATGAGTGGGTGGGTGTATGTCGAAACATCGATGGCTTTTTAACCCAGCCTTTGACTATATCTCATGTATTCACATAATTGTCAATGGCATATAACAATGGGTCCATGAGCCTCACTGGCTCGGGCAAGTGATACATGCGCTCATAATCTTCTGCCTAAAAGGTAGCGAGCTTCTATCTACTGGCACTGCTCAATGTCATGGTCACCTCATTGAAGTGTGAGACAATCCAGTTGATGACATCGACACATGGGAGGCTGGATATCTGCATGCAACCTTATGTAGTCCTGACCGCTGGATACTGATATAGATCTGTCAGTCCTCTAGATCTGCCTCAAGGTTTTTTGCTTAAAGATCTTCATTAACTTGTTGCCATGTTAATGTTGACCCCTTTTCTATAAGCATCTCAGTGTCTGCATACACTGGCAAGTCTACTAGTGTTTGCTCAACTGCTTCCCCAGTACTGCTTCCAGTGGTCTCTTTTGAAGTAGCTCACTTTGATGCCATGGTAACAATGACTGTTGGAGAGAAGTGCTTCACAAGTGTGGTACTTGTGGGACAAAAAGGACACTCATGGTAAGCAAAAATTATCTTCAGCAAAACTACCTTCAAAGCATGATCAAGCAACAAACCAGGCAACTGGAGAGAAGGATTGTGCATTTTTTATCAACAAAGGAGACTTGCTGACTATGGGAAACACGCATTGCGCAGTCCCAACTGCCAAGGATGAAGCATGAGGCTTGAGACTACACCATGCACAGTCTCAGCCTGGGCAAAGATTGGGAGACACTGTGCATTGCATAGTCTCAATGGCCAAGGTGATAGGCTGACCCCTGGAACTGCGCAGTTGAAGCCAGCCTATACTATGCACTGCACAGTTCCATAGGCCAAGCTTGTGGCTTAAGCCTTAGGATTACGCAGTGCCCAGCTAGGCAAGGCAAGATCTGGCCAAAGCAAGTGTAGATCTGCCCAATGGAAGTGTGAAAAACAAGCAGAAGTGAGTGATGATGTGAGGTTGAGTGCAAAACTGACTAGGTATGAGTAAATCCATGTAGATCAAGTGCAACGACTAATCAAACTAGAAGGAAAATCAAGTGTGTGAGGAGAGTCGCTGCAACGGCGACCATAGGTGTAAAAACAAGAAAATCGATGCGACACTTGTGAAAGGCAAACGAAAACTTAAAACAACAATTCTACAAGTTAAAACAAGTTGAAACGCCAGCAACTATGAATAGAAATAGTTAAACAACACTCACACAAGAGAAATGACTAAAAGTGACAGAAAAAGTGGCAAAAGACAACAAAAGCGAAACTCACCCGACAAAGCGATGACTACTGCACCAAAGGTTCCTTGATCTCCTCGGGAATGCTAGAGCTCCAAGATCGAATGTGCAAATGAGTTCCAGAGGCGTCAATTAAATAGGTTTGAGCAAATTAAGGTTTATGACACGCATGCATAAAATCAAGGAAAAGGTGACACTTGGCGAAAGTTTCCAAAAATAGCGAAAGTGCCTCCTTCGGGATACTAAAAATAGATCCCTATTTTTAGGGATGTTTTTTGCTTCTTTTTTCTTTTTCGAGGAAACTTGTCATGCACAATGTCGAGAAAGACTTCACAATTTTGGTGAGCTCGACAACTTTCCAACTAAGTGCACTACAAAGTTTTTGAGCTTAGTGAGGGATTGCGTAGTTTCTGGGCTTAGTGCTAGGTTGCCTTCCATGACTGCATAGTTTATGAGCTCAAGGTTGACTTCCAGTTAGAACTGCGCAATTCCCATCATCAAGGCTGCTTGCCCTCAAGGATTGCACAGTTTTTGGAGGCAAGCCCAGAACTACTTTGAGACAAAAATCATGAGATCAGCTTGTGAGTTAGAAAGATCAAGTGTGGAAACACAAGCAAAAAATGAAAAAGATAAGTCTCAGTCGAAGCATGAATACCTGGATCAGTGAAAGATAAGCTCTTATGGATAGAAAGGAAGGCTCCAAAATCAAAGCGTAGGCAAAATTTTGGAGGGTGGTTGTAGTCGCTACAACACCACATGAGGGAGGTGGATGTCATTAGATATGCCACTTGGCATTTGGATGGAGATGCCATGGAGTGGTGGTACTATGGATCGATCCCTTTGAGTCATGCAAGTATCACGTCTTATAGGGAGTTCACACAGAGGCTCGAAGAGAGATTTGACCAAGAGGACACTAGACCCCCTCAACAAGAGTGGACAAGATAGGGACAGTTAGAGGGTGAGACCAAGAGGTGCTTCTGCTGGTGGAGACTTGCCTTTAGATATCAGGTTGATGGCATGCGGGAAGGGCACGTGGATACACCCAAAGTGACGCAAGAGTCACCCTTGTTGGAGAGTCCTTTGATGTCTTTGGCTGACACCTTGGGGGAGAGAGTCTAGAGCATACACTCGTAAAGCCATCCGTTGATGAAGTGCCATCTGCTGCTGAAGTATCCATTGACAAGGTGTCCAGGGCCGTGTCCGAGTTTTCAGATGATAACAGCCCATAATAGATTGGTGAGGTACCAGAGAAATATCCATTGATGAGGTGTTGATAGGTACCGAGGCATCCAGGTCCATGAAGGAGTTTCCCGACGACAACCATGGACAGCGGACTAGTAAGGATGTTTTGCATGATGGGTTGTCTATGGAGGAGTAGTTGCAGGCTCAAGTTGAGCCCAAGATGGAGGAGGATGAGCAGCCGACATTGGGGCTAGCCATTGATCAAGGGCAAGGCAGAGAGCACATGATGGGACTTCAGCACAATTCACTTCAGATGCACACTGACATGGCTTTCAACATTTTTAGTTCACCCCAATGCATTGTATTGAGAAGGGCAGAGTTGTCAAGATAGATCATAGGGGATGACCAGATCAGCAGGGACGAGTGGCTTGAGCTGAGTATGGCACAACGTTAGCATGGAGCGCTTGTTTCGTACAGAGGAAATTGTACATTTGATCCCTCCTTTAAGATTGGATGGAGGGAGGTACTGAGTTGGTACCTGATGGAGCAGGCTAGGTGGTTGGATACATCCATGGCCATAGTTTAGTAGAGGCCATGGATTACCAAAGGGGCTCAAGGGCCAGACTATTGTCGAGATCCAGGAGGGATTCCCCATCACATCATAGAGATGGTGAGTGATGGTAGTAGCTGCATGATGGATCTAGTGGTTGGGCGCACACATTTTCATATCTCCATCAGAGTCCTAGACAGCACTAGTGACAAGATGGATTGACAGGGGAGATGTCTTAGCATGTTGGTTGTGCATGGGGTCGCAGGTTGACTAGTATGGAAACAATGCTCTCTCATTGTTGTGTTGTGCACAGGAATTACTGAGGATCGACACTATATTGTTATTTCCATTAGCATGTGCGGAGTTAGGTCACTCAAGTCTAACAGGATAGATGAGGAGGTGTAGCTCACATCATGGTGGGTTCACTAGCAGAGGGGCGAATGCATTAGCACATGTGGGACACCAGATGATACCAGGTGGTGCGTCAGTGGGCGATGGTGACCAACAGTGCACGGGGTTGTGCCACAGAGTTCAGTGTTATGCAGAGGAATGCGGGAGTACATGTTTGTGCAGAGCCGAGTATGGTGGTGCACTGCGAGTTGTTGGAGCATCTCCTCTCTAGAGATCTAATGGGGACAACACGCATATCATTGGGTTGGGCTTACCTTGAATCGATTAGGGCACTGCCAAGCATCTCTCGAACACATCTCACAGGACTCACACACCCATTTCTCCCTCACATTGCTTATAGCCATGGAGGTTTTGGTTGTTGCCTCTCAACACTCTCAGCACAAGCGGCTGCTAATTTGGCAGCTCAGTGACAAATTCCAACCATGGGACAAGATTCCTCTTTTCGAAAGGACCAATTTTGGCCATTGAAGTGCTCAATTTGGACAAGGAAAAGTGTATTTTTGAATTTAAGCCCACATGTGAACAAAAGGGCAAGTCGGCCCAAAAGAGAAATTAGACACCCATTGATAGCAATAAATACAAGTCAAGTGACCCTAATTTGGACATCATCATTATGATCATTCTTCTTCTTTATTTGGTTTGGCTTGCACAAGTCTGTGATGGTTCGTGGAAGTTTCCTCGCACAGGTCCGAGATTGCAGGGTAAGAATCTCGCACGTGTGCTAGGGTTTCGGTTTCCGACCACAGGCTTGTCACAGGGAATTCTTGGCTATAATCACAGGGACAAAAGCTCGTGGTCGGTAGGAGGTTTTGAGTCGCACACACATCACTCTCTCCATGCAATTGAGACATAAGGTTTGAATTTTATAGTTGACCAAAGATTTCATCAATTAACCGCAGAGGCCTGCAGTTGACCGCAAAGTTCGGCAGTTGACCGCAAACAGTGACAGTTGACCGTAGAGTTCAGCAGTTGACGCAGGTTTCTGAATCAGGGTTTTGATTATTAGCATTATTGGGTTCATCTCATGGATGTGGTTTCGTTCATTTTGCTAGATAGTCTTATGGTTGAAGATATGGATCATTGTACTCTCTTTTGTTGAATCATTCAATGACAATCTAATAAGAAAGAGAATTTGAAAGGGTTTTCCCCGTAGTGGGTTTCGCTTTGGGCTTCGACCAATCCTAGTGTCTCTATGTGGGAATTTTTTTCTTCTATTGTTCCTTTATGTTCCGCTGCATTAATGACAATATTGTTATTTCTATATAATTGCATATGTTGTTTAATAATGTTGTAAATATGAATAAATGTTGTGGGGTGAATTCAATATGTGAATGATGAAATGCAATTCTCTAAAGAAAAACAAAATATAGCCCTAAGAAAATTTAATAGCAGCAGCAAGAGGCTCCCCTGAGGTAGTGGGAGGGAGAGTGCACCAAGAGGGAGCTCAATGCACCATAGCTATGGCATATCGTCTGGGCGCGAGTTGGTAGATGCAGGCTTGGGGATGGCCCGATCTACTACAAGGGACATTTTGTGGTGTTAAAGGAGTATATACAGCAGGTGATGGACCTTTCTTCCAAAAGGATGTTTAGGTCCCAGACAATGTTGGGATGCGCCATCAACAAACAAGATAACAGGTCTCCCTGGGTGTTATGGCAGGCAATAGGCAGTATTGCATGCACTAGATGGATTTAGGATATATGGGATTTATATTTTGATTGCATGCGGGGACTGGAGATGAGCCCAAGCAAGATTCCAGCAGTTGTCAGAACTATGTCACAACAAATCTAGTTTTGGGATCCAGGGATTCAGTTGGCTGATGGGACCCTCCATTCCATGATGAGCAGGATCGTGGTAGAGGGTGATCTAGTTCACCTTGGGATTGACACATGGGGGATAACTGAATCCTCCATTCTAGGGCAAGGCAGATGTTTCCTATTACTGCTTAGGGTCAGGATTGGTAGTGGATGGGTAGACATTGACATTAGGGAAATGCTTGGGCAAGATGAGCTTGGCCATCACAGCGTTTTTGCCATTAGGTTCAAAGAGAAGAGGATACAACTTATGCACAATGGGCAGTCTGTCATAGTCAGAGTAGCAGAGAATCAGCATGATGGCATCCCTCTGAGACTAGCATGGGATCCAGGCATCACAGGATTTCGCAGTTCAACTACTCTCAAGTTTGATTTGGTTCCTATAGGGGGCATCATTCAGATCTGCTATTGGGCTTTAGTGATTCACTGATGACATGGGGGACTTCACTAGTATGGCAGGATATTCCGCAGGAAGAGAACACATTGGTTTGGCACCCTGGTGTCATAGGATTTATTCATGTGGTGGTGGCACCGCACCTAGGAGTGGTTCAGTGACGTAGTTGGGACCCTAGCATTAGCTCATCCAACCTGTGGATCAACAACATAGGGTGATATTGCTTGAGGACAAGCAATTTTTGGTGGGGAGGACTGTCATGTTCCTAATTTTTGCAAAATTTTGGAAATATTAAAAGGGGAAATATTATTTTGTGAGAGAAGGGAAAATTTATTATTTTAATGTGATGGCAGCAAAATAATATTTTATTGGAAGAGGAAGGAAACATCTTATTTTAATAGAAAATTATGGCAAATTAATATTTTATTGAGTAAAGGAAAAGTATTATTTTATTGGAGAGTGGTGACAAAATAATATTTTATTGAGAAAGGGCAAATTACTATTTAATTTAAAAACGTGGCAAAATAGTGGAAAATGGGCTCCACCAATAAAATAATAGAAAAAAAGGGGGAGAGTCTAGAAGCTAGAAAGAGGTCCAAAGGAGAATTCTGAATAGAAGATTGGGCTCAACTGGAAGGAATTCTATTCCTATCATTTCTAATTGACATTGAGAAGATGTTCAAGCGAGTTTCAAGAGTTTAAAGTGAAACTCAAAGCTAATTTCGGTGGACTTCGAGTGCCACCCTAATTAGGTCTTGGGGAAGACCATTTCAGATCTTCCAATTGGGCATATTGCAGGGAGTCTTCAGCATTGAACGATTTTGTTTGCAGAAGGCTTCAGCTGGTGTTTGTTTGCAGGGTGAGTAAATCTCCAAGAGGACCAAATCTCAAGTGTGAATCAAATCCCTCAAGGTCAAACACCAAATGTTGAAGGCTAAATTCTAAGCTCAAATATCAGATCAGATTATCTATTTCAGTGGAGCAAATTCAAGGCCGAGTACACAAGAGTGAGGGACAATTTCCTTGTCAGTCCAGACTGTGTTCCCTTCCCAAAATCAGAGAGTCGAGTTGATTCCTTGAAAAAGGCCAAATTGGTTTCTCTAGCAGCCAGAGAGCAAGTTCCCAAGGAAGACATGATGGCATCTTTGTTTTACTTCTGAATTCAGAGTGCCAAGGATTCTGTCAGCAGAAATCGAATCAATTGTTGGTGTTAGGGTTAAAGAGGTCATTCAATAGATTGAAGCTGAGGTTATTTTTGCACCAGGAGGACGAATTATTTCAAGTCCTCTTCCCAGAACTGTGTTCATTATTTTCAGATTTCTATGTGCCAAGGAATTGCGTGACCAAGGTTGCCATTAGAGAAGGCCGAGTCCATTAATTAATCCCTCCAAGGCGTGTTCAGAAATTCCTGTATCAGAGAGCAATTTTTTTCCACTAAGGGAGACCGAGTCAATCTTAAAGAAGGTTGTGATTTCTGTGTCAAGTACCAGCACTAGAGACCAAAGGGTTTATGTAGTAAAGACACAAATTTCAGAGGTTTTGAGGCTGGTCAAATTCCCTTTTTCCTGTAGCCAAAAGCCCAACTGACATTCAACTATAATCAGCCAAATATGAAGATTTTTTCTTCACTCGAGTCCATCATCTTGTAGTTGTCTGGTGGCTTAATTATCTGCTATATTGGGTTTGCTATCTTTCACTCTTCCCACAGGGATTTTGTATAAGGAACACGATTGTTTGCTGCCTCAAGACTTCCCTGTGTATTCCAAGTTCTCTTTTTTCAATTATTGTGTCTTTGTGGCTGAGTCAAATGTAAGGTCTATGTTGCTTGAATCTGATATCAGTTGTTTATATCAGCCTATAATATAATTCGGGTTCAATATACATATCAGATCAGCATGTTGAAAGTCCTTTATTTCCTTATTATATATATTTGTGTTGCAGTGAATTAATAGAGAAACATCTACAGCACTTGAAGTGTTGATTTGTCTCATGAAAAACCACTACTGTGTAACTTAACCAAGTCAAGGAATTAACAATCTTCACCTACAACAGTGTGCATACAATGTGTTTGACAAAATCCCTCATTGGGCAATTTCGTTCAAACTCAGAAATTTAAGTGCACATTTGCATTTATTTCAGTTGGGAACTGTTACCCACCACTTTGTGGGTAGTATCCCTAGGAGAATTTTTTCTCCAAGATGGTTCTCAGCCGGAGCCAGCAGCCACCAACTAGCTCACTGTGCCATTTTCTCCGCCACCTGAGCCAGCCATGTGGTCTCTCACCCATCTGCCATGATTGTATGTTTGAAGGTGGGCCTCCTGAATCTGAAGGTATGCCTTGTCATTGAGAAATGAGTATTACAGTTTGCTTATCATGGACACATTTGGGCATCAATTAATGGGGGGATTCGGCAGAAAGAAAGGGCTAGGTCTGTGCTTTTGTCCCCTAGACCCCTCTTAGGAATTAACCTTGGATTCTAGTCCCGTGGGATCTATTTAACTGACCATTTGGTTCCAAGGATGGTATTTCACAGGAAACCTGATTTTGGTTGTGTGGTCCCACTCCCTTATCTGCTATATTATCCTCTTTCCATTCATTATCACCCCATTCATCATTTCTCCCGCCTGGGTCCACATTCCTCCATTGAGTCCACATAGGGTTAGCTTGCCTCTTCCCCCTGCCCAAACCTTAGGTCATGGCTTGGAATGAAACCCGGAGGTTGATGCAATTGAAAAGAAAGATAAAAGCATATATGGCCACATTCAATAGAAAAATGTACCACAAAATGCAAAAGATGGTTGAGACTAATACATTTAGCACATGGGCAAAAGCCAATACATGAGCTCCACCCCATCATCATGGCCATCACCCTGGTTCCTACAAGTTCTATGAGCCTTCTTCATCATATAAGAGCCCATGATTGTCCCAACCCCTCGTGGGCGATGAACTGCCCACCTTAAAAGGGGGAATTCACTCCTATATCTTATACATCATGCTCTAATCCCTTAAGCCCCGAGCAGTTAATCAAAGAAAATCATAAAAAGGCAAAAGGCATATAAAGAAGGGTGGAGAAATCAAGGTCGGGCACCTCATGTACCACGATTGCTCCCTCCTATACATTATAAACCCAAGTGTGGGCTTCCCTCTTATTAGATACCCTTGTACACCAACATGTGAACTAGGTTGCCCCCTCTCATTCCCTACTTCATTCACCTATCTGTCACATGCTGCCACCTTCCAAAGGATGTACCTTGACTATATAATCCCCCTCATAAGTAGACATCATCAAATAGGCTTATTGGTTAACCCCATTTGGAGTTTAGGAGACACTAGTACATCCTAAAGCCCATTATGGAAGGGCAGGTCATTATGAAGTCCCCACCCGTGGTCCATCATTTAGTAATCTCATTTACTCAATTTCTCTAATGACTTGTTGTATTGGAAGGCTAGGGGACGCATTGGACCTTATGTAGGATTGCAGATGGTTTCCATCTGGGGTTTAGTCTCCCTATACAGGGTCCTAATCCTCCAGAGGCTACACTGGCACATGTAGGGTGAGTGTTGAGAGCCATGGGCCTCCACAATAGCAGATTGCACTCCATGGATCCCCACAACCATTCAGAGATTGCTCGTGGTTCACTTATTGGACAAGGAGGATGCACCTGATCCATCATGCCCAGCTAGCCCCAAATCTACACCATACACTTGGCAGATGATCCAAGACTTGCACGATGTTGTGGCATCACCTACACCATCATCCTAGCCCTTGCAGGCAATCTATAGGCACCTTCGATTTGTTTGGAGACCCATGAGGAAACTTGTGTGCCCCCACATGTCATTTGGAGCACCACAAGTTATTACAAGGGGCCAACACTTTGTCCACTTCTTTTGATGGTCCTATTCTTCATTGTGGCACACATGGACCTCATTAGGCCTCTTAGAGGGCCCTACGATATGCATAGATTATTATTTGACCTCTTTAGAGGCTTACTTTTTCATTTATGAGCTAGTTTGGTGGGCTTGTCACCAAAAGTTGAATTATTAGAACATTATTTGATTTTTGGGGTTTATGTAGGCCAAGGAGGCTAATTTGAACTCCTAACTTGTGTATAAATACAAGTGAGATGAGCTCATTTGCTCATCATCATTTTGGTTTGGATCTCCTATCTCTCATGAGATTCTCGCAACTTTTTCTAGAGGATGAATTGGAGCTTTATGCATGACTTTTGATGTATGGATATTGGTCTATCTTCTCTTGGAACTTCTCTCTTGTCAATTTTGAATGGTTGGATATACATTGTTACATGTAAGTACATGCTTTTAAATGTTAATCTTGTTTACTTTTGTCATATATGTTGGACTGGGATTTTCGTTATTCTAGGCCTATTTGTTGCATGCATTCAATGCTTAAACTTGTGGAATTTGTCTCTATTATAGCATCTCTCAATGTATGGTCCATGTAATATGAGAAAAATCTCGTAGGGGTAATTCTATCAAAGAATTTGACCTTGATAAACCATTCCCTTTACACATCGAAGTATAAAAGCTGCAAAGTTGCTTCTCCTTGACCTAGAAGGCTAGTGAAGTGATCTTGGGTCCTCTTTGACCAGGAACCAATAAATGCTACTCATATTCATCGTAGACTCCATTCTCCCAAGATTAAGGCACTGATCTACTAAGGGTGGTCATTAAAAATAATATTCTCTCACCTCCTTCAAGGTCTAGCCAAGTTGGGGTACCTAGGGCATCAATTTTCCAACAAGCTAGCCCTCCAAAAAGTTTGATCTCCTAGAGTCTCCTGTGTTGGCCTTTCCTCAAGCTTTCCTCCAATTTTGAAGACATTCCGATAGTGGAGTTGGGAGAAAAGCCAAGCCCTAACTCTGGGATCAAACCTTTTCATGTCATCCCCAAGGCTAGTACTTCATAGGGTCAAAACAACATCTTCAAGTGAAAATTCTTTTTTTGATCCTTTCCATTCCTTTAAAAGGACAACTCTTCAAGAACCATTCGAGATACCAATCACAATAAGGATTTTAGGGATCGGGAAACTCCCTCACAAGTCATATCCCATAAACCTAACCCTTAAATCCTCCCTTCTTTCCCCTAGAAGACATTCCACTTTGCTTGAAAGGCAAGCAAGCCTTATCTTTCTAAATCTTTCGGGAAAGGGATTGTTGGGTCACTCCACATTGTTTCATTGACTTATCCTTCATCCGTGACTCCATCATATACCGAGTTTCCTCCCATCTATGAAAGTCTATAAATAGAAGGGAGCCTTAGCTGAGGTGACAGTGGGCTAAGTCTCCATTTGTTGCCCTTGCCCTAGCATTTGCCCTTTAGGGATCCCCTTTATGTCCCCTGCTAGTTTGAGCGGTAACAAGAACATTATAGCATGCCTAGAGGAAGAGTAACATATGCCAATTAGGGGAGTGTAACTTATGCCATTAAGGAGAGGTATGCATGCCTTAGTAACTTATGCCTTATTAACTTATGCCATTAAGAGAGGTATGCATGCCTTAGTAACTTATGCCATTAAGAGAGGTATGCATGCCTTAGTAACTTATGTCATTGAGGTATGCATTCCTTAGTAAGTTATGCCACTAAGAGAGGTACGCATGCCTTAGCAAATTATGCCATTAAGAGAGGTACGCATGCCTTAGATAAAGAGAGTGTAACATATGCATTAAAGAGAGCGTAAGAGGAATCTTTTATGACATGCCTTTTATGAGTCTAAGAGGAATATGCCATGTCTTTAATTAGAGCATAAGAGAGAGTGCAACGTACATTAAGAGAGAGAGAGAGAGAGTTACGTAGCCATGAGAGTCATTAAGGAGAGAGGTGTGAAGTGATTGAGGTGATGAAGGTAAAGTGACTTGCAATTCTTTTTAATAATAATATCATAGTATCATAAAGGATAATAATAATAATAATGATGATTAAGTTGAGATTGAACTATTAGGATTGATTAATGATAAGTTAAGTGATATTCCTTCAACTATACTTGATTGCCAATAGATGCAAGGTGATTTAGAATTTTTGTAAAGTCATACTTGAGATGCTAGATATGACTTTTTAATTTTAGAAAGTCACTCTAAAATTGTCAGAAATGAGATTTTATTTAAGGAAATTCATCCATGAGCTGCTAATTTTCAACACTCCCTCTCAACTAGGGAGGAATTTCTTTCTGCAACAAAGATTTTTGCTTTCTCTGCTCATCTTTGTTCATCTCTGCTCTGGAAAAATGATGTCTCAATCTAATGAAGAAGAATCATCATAGGGTAGATTCATCTATCACCCTATATCCACTGATCTTCGCACCTCAACACAGACTTGTGGTGATTACCACTTGTCAACACATGACAAGGATCGCACATAACCAAGCTTCACCTTAAGAGTCAAGCAGTAGAACACCTGCATCCAGGGGCTTTGGGGGGATTACCACTTGTCAACACATGGCAAGGATCACACACAACCAAGTCTCATATCTGCTTGGGAAGAAGACCACTTGACAAGGATCACGCACAACCAAGTCTCACCATTGCTTGGCAGGGTTACCACTTGCTTGTTTAAGTTTCTAAGCTTACTTAGATTAGAAACCCTTCATGCACTTTTTCTGATTTATTCCTACCTACTTGTTATTTTTCTTTAACAAGTTATTTACAAAGTAAATACTAAAAATAAACACCAGTGCATGCTCAACATATTACAGATCAACAACTAAAAGAAACAAGAACAAACACACCACATGACACCATTATTTTTGGACTAATGTCCCCGGAAAAACCCAATCTGGGAAAACCGGTGTAACTATCTGAGGGTTTTCTTAGTAAGCAATATCAGAGTACAATCTGCATACTGAAACTGGCCTACCCAACAGAGAATTTCCTTAGCAGTTATACCTCACAGTTTAAAAGAAATCTCCTGGTTGAAACCGCGGAAAACCCTTCCAATAGTTCCTCATCACAAAACTGCTCTGCAACCCCAGTGTTTGCCCAATCTAGACTGCATCAGCCACTCCTAGCCCAGCGTTGGCCCTACGTCAGCCTTCCTTGGCATGTGTCAGCGCCAGGAGGCCCTGCGTCAGCCACACTATCCCCTCTGGTGCTCTGCGTAGCACTTGGCTGCCTCTACGTGGCCTTGTGTGAGCCCTTGTTGGCTCTGCGTCACCCTCTCTGGCTGCTACACTACTCTCCCGGCACACTCTCTGCTTCCTCTGTTTCTATGTACTCAATGCCGCTCAGTTGCTCTCCCGATCACTGATTCTATCTCTCTTAGCAAACCCCGCTCTAGAGAATAGAATGACTGATCATCTGGTGTGCTCTCCAAGTGACACTCAAGCCTCCTCTTATACTTTTCCTATTAATATCTCAACTGTTGAGATTAAGTCCCTAATCAACAGCTAAGATTAGATCTGGCTTGATCCATGTCTTTTGGACCACTCTAACACAGATTCATATTAATAAACATTAATATTTTATTTTCCTTAAGTTTAGACTTAGGAACTCCATTAAAAATATTAATTATTTTAATATCTCCTGATCTATTTAGAATCTGCCCAAACCCTTTTTGGGTATTAGAGATCTCATGTGCCCCAACCTCCACCAAATTTCATGGCTAGACCACATCCGATGCTACCCAAAATCAACACTCCCTCTTATCAAGGACTGTGCTCAAGCAATACTCCTCACTGAGTATTACTCTGATCATCTGGTATCGGTACCTGTGTTGATGCTAGGCCTTTTTGCCCACCATCCTCTGCACTGTTGCCTCCTCTATTGCTGCCCATGGTTTTGCCACTGCCACTAATGCATCTGTACGACAACTCCTTCTACATCTATGTTGTTGCTGGTCCTTCCTCCCAGCATTGCATCTGCACTACACCTCCTCTCATCAAGTTGCATCGTGTTGCCCACTGCTGCACTGCAACTCAATTACTAAGAAGTAAATAACTAATCTCCCAACTAACCTTCCTATTGGGCTAGAAACACCCACTGATGTTGAATCTCCCTCTACCGCTAACAAGTACTCCCTCTCTGACCTCTGCGCCGCTGCAACAACTCTCCTGCATCTCGCACCATTGCACACCTCTCTGTGTCATCCTACACTGGTGCAACACTCTTGTGCCTCTCGCATTGCTGCAGCCTGCTAACTCTGCACTGTCTTGGGACTCCTGCATTGCTACTCCTTGTCGGGGCTCCTGTAGCAAGGTCTAATCCAAGAGGCTGGGTACCTTAAGGATCCTACCCCTCATCGCCTGTAATCCGCCTTACTACAGCTCGATGTCTCCCCAAGTCCCCACTTCCGCTCAAGTGGCGTCTGCACACTCATGGCATAGTCATCGTCTGTAAAAACTTCCTTCTCTGCCCGTGCTGGCACTCCTTTAGTCTCGGAAGACTCTCCCTTACTCTTCTTCCTTGGGCACTGGTTCGCATAATGACCCATCTCATCACAGTGGAAGCACTTGATCTTGGAGAGATCTTTCTTCTTTTGCTTCTTCTGCTTTCCCTCAAATGCTAGGGCCACATCCTCCTCCTCCTCCTCCTTGACCTTGATCCCTTTGTTTCTACTACCTGTCTTCGACTGTTGTCTGATCTCTTCCTTGCGAAGAGCTACCCACATCTCGTCCCAAGGTAGGAGAGCCCCTCTTCCCAGGATACTCTAGACAAACACTTCCCAATCTTCTGAGACAGCATTTACGGTTGTCCTCACCATAAGTTGTTGATCTGGTGTCCCTCCTATAGCAGTCAACTGGTCTCGGATCTCATTCAGTGCTCCGAGGAGGTGTCAATCGATTGACCCTTCTTCATCTAATACGACCTCATCTGGTTCTCGAGCAGCATTCTTCTCTGCACAAAAGTATGCTAGTACAGGTTCTTGAGAGCCTCCCACATCTCAACTGTCGTTTCCTTCTCGGCTATATGTGGTACCACATGATCCTTGACCCCGTCAAGGATAACGCACTTGGCCCTCACCATCACCTCTTTGTACTTGTCATTATCATTTGGGTCGACAGGATAGCTATCATCTTCAAGGCGAAGTTCTTGACACGATTCTTGTCAAGCACTGATAAAATTCTGGCCTTCCAGACTGTAAAGTTTGATGCTCTGTCCAGTCTATCCTAGTCCCTTACCACATGTAGTGCCATAACGCTCCTCTACATTCCTCCTGGAAGTTCTCTGTTCGACTCCTCTGAGTCTCTACTTCTCTTCTGGAAGTTCTCTTCTGGACTCCCTCTGAGTCTTGATTTCCCTCCTGGAAATCCTTCTGTCACTTGTCGAGATGTCCCCTATTCTGATCGTCTTGTGCAACTACACTACTAATCCAGGTCCCTCGGCTAGAAACCCTCGGTAACAACTCCTCTGGCCTTGCTCTGTCAGGTACTGTTCAGACTATAGTACCTCACCAACTGCACTCTACAATATTTTTGCAGCCTTCTAGACTCCAACAACTGCCTCTCTGTGAATTGCGTCAGCCCCTCTCTACCTCACGCTGGCTCTGCGTCACCCCAGATGGGTTTGCGTCAACCCTGGGATGCCCTGCATCAGCCCTCTGTTAGCCTCTCTGAGGCTCTACGCATCTCTCGACTTCTTCTGTGTGGCTCTAGCTGGCTCTACGTCACACTTCTTGGCTTCTGCGCTGCTAGAAACAGCTTCTGTCACCTCGGGACAGCTATTTTCTGCTGTTATTGCTTCGCTCGACTAATGTCTTTTAATCCTCCTGTGAACTGCAATCACACTTTGTTACCATGATGAAGTATCTAAGTTTACTTAGATTAGAAACCCTTCATGCACTTTTTCTGATTTATTCCTACCTACTTGTTATTTTTCTTTAACAAGTTATTTACAAAGTAAATATTGAAAATAAACACCAATGCATGCAACATATTACAGATCAGCAACTAAAAGAAACAAGAACAAACACACCACATGACACCATTATTTTTGGACCAATGTCCCCAGAAAAACCCAATGTGGGAAAACTAGTGTAGCTATCTGAGGGTTTTCTTATTAAGCAATATCAGAGTACAACCTGGGTGCCGAAACTAGCCTACCCAACAGAGAATTTCTTTAGTAGCTATACCTCACAGTTTGAGAGAAATCTCCTGGTTGAAACCCCGGAAAACCCTCCCAGCAGTTCCTCAGCACAAAACTGCTATGTAACCCCAGAGTGCCCAATCTGGATTGTGTCAGCCACTCCTAGCCCAGTGTTGGCCCTGCGTCAGCCTTGCTTGGCCTGCATCGGCCCCAGGAGGTCGTACATCAGCTCTGGGAGCCTCTGCGTCAGCCACAGTGGCCCCTTTGGTGCTCTGTGCAACACTTGGCTGCCTCTGTGTGAGCCCTTGTTGGCTCTGCATCACCCTCTTTGGCTGCTGCGGTGCTTTCCCGGCACACTCTCTATCTTCAATGTTTCTCTATACTCAATGCCAATCAGCTGCTCTCTCAATCACTGATTCTATCTCTCTTAGCAAACTCCGTTCTAGAGAATAGAATGACTAATCATCTAGTGTGCTCTCCAAGTGACCCTCAAGCCTCCTTTTATAATTTTTTGTTGACATCTCAACGGCCGAGATTAAGTCCCTAATCAACAACTAAGATTAGATCTGGCTTGATCCATGTCTTTTGGACCACTCTAACACAGATTCATATTAATACACATTAATATTTAATTTTCCGCAAGTTTAAACTTAGGGACTCAATTAAAAATATTAATTATTTTAATGTCTCCTGATCTGTTTACAATTTGCCCAAACCCTTTCTAGGTATTGGAGATCTCATGTGCCCCAACCTCTCCACCAAATTTCGTGGCTAGAGCATCCGATGCTACCCCAAATCAACATTGCCAAGGATCACAGACAACCAAGCTTTACCATACCCATTGGCCAGATGGGTGGTGCTCCCAACAAGCCTAGCTTGCAGGTAGGATGCATACTGGGGTATACCCTTAGCAAGTCCCAGACTTGATGGTAGGGGGGATTACCATTTGACAACACAAGACAAGAATCACGCACAACCTACAATCAAGAGCTCCCTCAACCCCAGGAGCTCTCCTGGCTCCATTCCCAACTTGGGAGCTCAAACAAGAGTCCATCCCTTGCTAGTAGCTAGAGCCACAATAGATCTTATGGTAGCATATCGGGAAACAGGTGCAAAAATCTCATCATAGTTTATTCCCTCTTTCTAAGAGAACCCTCTAGCCACAAATCTAGCTTTATATTTTTCAATACTGCCATTCGCACCATGCTTAATTTTATACAACCATTTATAAGTCACAACAAAATTACCTTTGGGTCTTGAAACCACTTCCCATACATCATCATGTATGATGGATTCATATTCTTCGACCAATACATCTTTCAATACTTGATCTTTCATTGCTTCTTCAAAAGTGCATGGTTCAGCCTAAATAATGTTGTTGATGGCTAAAACGTATCCCTAGAACAAACATGGTTTATTGCTTTCTCTGAAGGTTCCTATGAGGGAAGCGTGTCTATCAACCTCTTGTAGAGTGTCGTGAACCCATAATGGTCTCTTTCTAGTAGGAGGATCACATGGAGGAGGATCCAAGGGGTCCATGGGCTTCATCGGTTCATCAGCAAGATTAGGCTCAGGCTCAGAATCTTCTTGAATTTCAAAGACATCATCTCGTCTACCAACATTAGCAGGAGGAAGAGGAGTGTCTCTTGCCTTTCCAAGAGCTGCACTTTCATCAAAGATTACATCCCTGCTAACTATATAGTTCTTTGACCAAGATGTGTATTCTGTAAGCTTTAGAATTTTCACAATGACCAACAAACGTACCTTTATTACCTAAAGTTTTCAGCTTGTTCCTCTTTACCTTTGACACATGAAAGTAGACAAGGAAACCAAAAATCCTCAAGTGCCCAACCTCAGGCTTTTCACTAGTGAAGACTTCTTCAAGAGTCTTGTTTTTTAAGGGTCAGTGTGGAGATCTATTTTGGACATAGACAAGAGTGTTAACAGATTCGCCCCATAGAAACTTTGGTAGGCTTTTATCATGCATCATAGCTTTGATTGCTTCCATGATAGTTTTATTTTTTCTTTCAGCCACACCAATGTGTTTTGCATTATATGGTACAATGGTCTCTTTTTTGATTCCATCTTCTTTGCAACAGTGAATGAAATCACTTGAGGTGAACTCTCATCCATTGTCAGATCTAAAGATTTTGATCTGCTTTCCAGTTTATTTGTCTACCAGAGCTTGAAGTCTTTGAACATGTTAAATGCTTGAATTTTGTTTTTCAAAGAGAAAATCCATGTCTTGCAAGAAAAATCATCCACAAAGATTATATAATACAAGTAGCCACCAAGAGAAGTTATAGTCATAGGTCCACATAAATTAGAATGTATAAGATGAAGTACCAAACTAGTTTTGATTTTGCTTGAAGGGAATTGTCCCTTTACATGCTTTCCACTTGCACACCCTTCGCAGACCCCACCATGATCCACTCTAATCTCAGGCATTTCGGAAACCATCTTTCTCACATGAGGCAATGCTTTATAGTATAGATGAGCGAACCTTCGGTGCCAAATTTCGCATTGATGATTGTTGTCATGAATCAGTGCATGGATTGGTCTTCCATTGACTTTATAAAGACCTACAAATCTTGATACCGGAGTCAAGGCATCTCTCATTCTAGATCTCATTGGCCAAGTGAGAACTTTTCTATTTATGAAAGCAACTTTCATTCCATTGTCTTCTAAGGCAAATATAGATACAAGCATGGTTGCAGGGGAGTGCCCCCCCCACCCCTTGGAACCCGTCCTAAAGCGCGATTGGGAGCGACCCCAGGAGTGCACTCCCTAAAAAAAACACGTTCCAAATGCATATTTTTTTCGAAGAAACAAGATTTTTTTAATGGGGAAGCCTAATGATGACGCCTACGGCCCTGGTATTGATATGCAATTCATGGTAATGTTAAATCCTTAAAGTAAAAGGATGATGTCATCCATTTACTTAAATTTTTAACATTACCATGAAATGACTCGGGATGTTTGAGAGTGGTTCTGACCTCATTGGATTTCATATGGAGAAGGTAGAATTTTAGATCTCACTCAAAATCCTGCAGACTTATCTCTTTTTCAGGATTTCAGGGTTGGGTGGATTGTAATGTATCCATTGGATTTTGTCATGTACTATGGAATTCATCAAAAGCACCAATCCCTCTATATACCTTGATGTTTGTGACATTGGTTGTCGAAATCCTCTACCATGACCCTACTAAAAATGTACCCATCACTCAAACAAAATCTTGACTTGACATGCTACGTTTTTTTCTATCTTATGTTAATATTAGAGGGTGATATTAATAACAAAGATCCCAAGATAGGCAATGATTTTGATGATATGTAGGTATTTGTTGTAGCATTATTTTTTTGGATGATAGAGGCCATCTCGAGCCTATTTGTTGATGTATTCTCAGTTCAGAGATGGATTGCACTCGATGTTATTTTGGTTATGTGCACCCTTACATGCTATATAAATCAAAACTTGTAACTTGTGGACCTGTGGTTGACGAAGATTGTAGCTACTAGATGATTGATGCTATATGGTTTAATCCATGTTTTTATGATTTTTATAACTAATTCATTATTTTACATGCTTTCT